>PVKM010003277.1:0-58767 GCA_004027735.1 Carollia perspicillata
CTTTTCCTACAGGCCAGGGGTTTCCAGCTGATTTTCATGGGGGCCACATCAGCCTCGCAGTTGCCTTCAAATGGCCTAAATAATTTTAGGACTGTATAAACGCAACTACTTTTTAACTGTTAAGGAGTTGAAATTATATTCAGCCCTTTGAAGGCAACCGTGAGGCTGATGTGGCCCCTGGTGAAAATGAGTTTGACACACCTGCATATAGACCTTCACTTCTTATGAGTTGTCTAATAATGTACCAAAGTGTATATTACTTACACTGCAGTGTGTATATGATACGCCTAATATTCCAACCTCTCATCTTCTATACTCTCTGTGTTCCAGCCATCATGACCTTCTGATACTTCCTTGAATATCTCATTAACTAATCCATCCTAATCTTCTCTATTATTTTTTACCTAGAATGTTCTTCTTCCATTATTTCTCTACTTATCTTTAAATGTCATTCTTTAAATTTCAGTACATTTAACTATTAATAGAGATCTCATATCACCTTGCTTGCTTAAGACACAGCATTTATTATATATTTTAATGATATATCTGTGTGGTAATTAGAATAATATCTTTCTATTGAAGAATACTGTGTGCTTCTTTTGATTAGGTCAAAGATTGTGTCTATATTGGTTAAAATCTCATTAATAAGAACTATCACAATAACAATATTTCAGTATAAGGGAGCTACTAGGGGAAATATTTGGAGAAGAGATGTAATATGCATAGCTTTGAAGAACATAAATATTTTCTAATTTCACTAATAGGAAAAAAATGTTGTAGTGAAACCAAATGTAAGAATTTTCTAAAGACTATTACTGCCCATTAATGAATTTGTTCATTAGTCAGTAACTAGGTAAATTGCTACATGAAGTTTTAGAGAAGTTAATTATTTTTTACATAAAAGAAGGAGAATTTGCAGGATCCAGAACCCTTTTCTCCACTGTATGGGCTGAATTGTATTGCTCCAAATTCATATGTTGAAGCCTTAACTCCCAGCATCTGAGACTGTGACTGTTTTTGGAGATAGAACATTTAAAGGCATGATTGAGTTAAAACAATGTCATTAGAGTGGGACTTAATCCAATCGACTGGTATTTTCATAAGAAGAGGAAATTTGGAGACACAGAGTGATGTGAAACCTCTGTGAGCACATAGAGTGAATGCAATCATCTGCACACCAAGGAGAGAGACTTCAGAAGAAACAAAATCTGCTGATAGCTTGATCTTGAATGTCTAGCCTCCAGAACTGTGAGAAAACAAATGTCTGTGCTCTAAATATTGTCTTAATATTTTGTTATAGCAACCCTAGTAAATTAATACAACCACCTTCTCTCAAGCTAATTTTGACTATTAACTGTGCCTATTCTTAGCTTTCTCATTAAAATGGAAAGTGAAAATAATGAAGTTTAGTCAAGAATGATAATGTTTATTTCAACCATTTATAGTTCATATAACTAGAATCAAAACAGGTGTTTTGATAAGAGGTTTATATTCTTCAATGAAATATTTAATAAAATTTTAAATTAAAAAAGCCTGTAAACTGAGTTGATGGTATATTTTCACATTTTTTGAAGTAAAGCCTTTAGATTACAAATACATATTCTCAAGAAAAATATAATTTTTAATTAGAATTCAAGGGATTTGGCTTCTGCACAAGATGGAGTTGTAGGGGGAGATTCTTCACTTCCCTGCTCCATCAAAAGAAGGATAACAACGAATTTGAAGGCAGAGAACAACCAGAACTTCCAAAGGGTCATTTGCATGGGGATCCAACAAACAAATTGTTAAGAAAACATTCATCCAGACTGGTAGGGGAGGGCAGAGAGGGAAGGTCGGGGTCAGAGAGGACATGAGGCATGGAAAGGACCATGAGGGTGATCCCATACTCATGTACAGATAAGCTGGGAGGAATAGCTCCCTGGGGGCAGGAGGACACTCTGTGAAACCCAGGATTTCAGCGTGGGAGACTAAAGACTCAAAACCCCTGGCTGTAAATTATCTGTGGGGGTAGTAAAAGGAGAAACTCCCAGCCTCACAAGAAAGTTCATGGGAGAGGCCCACAGGGTCTTAAAACATATACAACCCCCCCACACCTGTAAATAAGCCCCTGAAAGGGCACAATCTGTTTGTGGGAAGGGGAGAAATGACTGAAAGCCAGCTGAGAGAGGATCAGGCAGCATTGTTCCCTCTCTGACACCTCCTCCACAAACAGCACTGCAAGGCAGCAAAGAAGGTTGCTCCATCTTGGCTAATACTTAAGGCTAAACCCCTTATCACATAACAGATGCACTGAAACAAAGAAATATGGTCTGAATGAAAGAACAAGTAAAAACTTCAGAAAAAGAACTAAGCGATGAGGAGATAGACAACCTATCTGATGCAACATTAAAAACATTGATAATCAGAATGCTCATTGAATTAATTGAACTCAGTCATGAAATGAAGAAATGAAGGCTACCCAAAGTGAAATAAAGGAAAATATACATGAAACCAAGAGTGGAGGGAAGGAAGCTGGAACTCAAATCAATGATTTGGAACAAAAGGAAGAAATAAGCATCCAACCAGCAGAGACTGAAGAAACAAGAATGCAAAAAAAAAAAAAGAGGAAAGGGTTAGAAAACTATGGGACAATTTTAAGTGTTCCAACATCTGAATCATGGGGGTGCTAGAAGGAGAATAGGAAGAGCAAGAAATTGAAAACTTATTTGAACAAATAATGAAGGAAAATTTTCCCAGTCTTGTAAAGGAAATAGACTTCCAGGAAGTCTAGGAAGCTCAGAAGAGTCTCAAAGAAGTTGGACCCAAGGAAGCACACACTAAGACACATCATAATTAAGTTACCCGAGACTAAAGATAAGAAGAGAATCTTAAAAGCAGCAAGAGGAAAGGAGAGAGTTACCTACAAAGGAGTTCCCATAAGACTATCAGCTGATTTCTCAAAAGAAATATTATAGAAAAGAAGTATTAAAAGTTATGAAAGGCAATGACTTACATCCAAGATTATCTAGCAAAGTTCTCATTTAGAATGGAAGGGCATGACTTCCAGCCAAGATGGAGGCATAGGTGGAACTGCTGTACCTCCTCTCACAACCAAGATTAAGGACAACAAATATTTACAAACAATAACACAACCGGGACACAGAAAATTGAACTATGGAAGTCTGACAACCATTCAACCAGACCGATAAGAGGGGTGGAGTCGGCAGCATGTCGGCAACCAACATGGTGGTTGCCAAGCTTGGGAGCGCTGGGGAGTATAGGTGGCATGGAGCTTGCAGACCCCAGATGCAGGGAGTAGATGAAAAGAGCACATAGGGCATGCAGGGCAGTTGGCCGACTGTGGACACACATTCGCTAACAGATAAACTAGGCAAGAGTGGGCAGTGAGATGGGCCACACAGCCCAGGGCCCCAGCGATGGGAAATAAAGCATAAAAACACTGATTGAAAAGGTGCCGGGAGAGAATCCCAGCCTCACAGGAGAGGTCATTGGAGAAACCTGAAAGGTCCTGGAGTGTGCATAGGCCCACCCACCTGGTAACTAGCGCCAGGGGGGGCCCAGTTTGCATGTGGGAGGCAGCAGAGGGGATTCAAATCCAAGAGAGTGTGGAACAGGTGACATTGTTCCCTCTCTAACCCTGCCACCACAGTCAGCGTTACAACCCTGCGACTAGGTTGCTCCACCCTGGTGAACACCTGAGGCTCCACCTCTCACTACATAACGGGCACCACCTGACCAAAATGACTCAAACAGAAGAAAAGCTCAGAGTCCCAGAGCCAATACTTTTAAGCGAGCAAGAGATAGCCAACCTATCAGATGCACAGTTCAAAGCACTGGTAATCAGGATGCTCACAGAACTGGTTGGTTTTGGTCACAAATTAGATGAACAAATGAAGGCTACGCTAAGTGAAATGAAGGAAAATGCACAGGGAACCAATAGTGATAGGAAGAAAACTGGGACTCAAATAAATGGAGTGGACCAGAAGGAAGAAAGAAACAACCAAATAGAAAAGAATGAAGAAACAAGAATTTTAAAAAATGAGCGGCTTAGGAACCTCCAGGACATCTTTAAACGTTCCAACATCCAAATTACAGGAGTACCAGAAGGGGAAGAGGAAGAGCAACAAGTGGAAAACTTATTTGAACGAATGGTAAAGGAGAACTTCCCCAATCTGGCAAAGGAAATAGACTTCCAGGAAGTCCAGGAAGCTCAGAGAGTCCCAAAGAAGGTGGATCCAAGGAGGAACACACCAAGGCACATCATAGTTACATTAGCGAAGATTAAAATGAAGGAGAGAATTCTAGAAGCAGCAAGAAATAAGGGGATAGTTACCTACAAAGCAGTTCCCATTAGACTGTCAGCTGATTTCTCAAAAGAGACCTTACAGGCAAGAAGGGGCTGGAAAGAAGTATTCCAAGTAATGAAAGGCAAGTACCTACATCCAAGACTGCTCTATCCAGCAAAATTTTCATTTAGAGTGGAAGGGCAGATAAAGTGCTTCTCAGATAAGATCAAGTTCAAGGAGTTCATCATCACAAAGCCCTTATTATATGAAATGTTAAAGGGAATTCTCTAAGAAATACAAGATCAAAAACTATGAACAGTAAAATGACAACAAACTTACAACTATCAACAGCTCAACTGAAAAAAACAAAAACAAAAACTACAAAAACTAAGCAAACAACTAGAACAGGAACAAAATCACCGATATGGACATCACCTGGAAGGTTATCAGTGGGGACGGGGAGGGGGAGAATGGGAGTAAAAGTTACAAGGTAGGTACAAAATAGACAGGGGGAGGTTAAGAATATTGTAGGAAATGGAAAAATCAAGGAACTGGTATGTATAATCCATGGACATCAACTAGGTATGGGGGGAATGCTCAAGGGTGGTGGGGCAGTGCAGGGTGGAGGCAGATAAAGGGGAGAAAAAAATTGGGACAACTGTAATAGTGTAATCAATAAATATACTTTAAAAATAAAAATAAAGGGATTTAAGAAAAACACATTTTAAAGCACCTCCTCTATTATCTCACTTTATAATGTTATCAAAAATAATTGCTTTATCTAAAGCCATTTCAACAGGCTGTATTTTGTTACTGCATAAATAAATCTTTGCCATGATATCTTTACAGTATCAGGATAATATGAACATTAGGTATCAATAGTTTATACATCAACTAATATTGTAAATTTCATTATGTAACTAACTTACTTAATTATTTCATTATCAATCTAACTCCAAATTAACTAAGCAGAGAAGTGACTTTTAATGTTTCATTATGCCATAATTTAAAAATATCATTTCATTACAATTAAATATTAATGTGATTTAGTGGAAAAAATACCATCATTTCATAAGCATAGAAACAATTCTATACAGACGAGGAAGTAATTGGATTTCCACAAGTCATGAAACGGTCCCTGAGGACTCCAGATGTCTGACTTCCATTTGATTTGTTCAATTGCCTTTCTCCTTAAGGATCTTCAAAAAAGTTTGTTGCAAACATTGCTATTTTAGGGTCATCCAGTTCATATTTCTAAATAAAAAACACAGTTTCAATAAGTCAAATGTTACATGTTGAAAATGGAAAAGATAAAAAATAAAGAAAATCATCTTTGTGTAATATTTCACTCTAGATGACTAAAATAAAAGAAGAGGTCATTACCAAAACAAGGCAAGATGAAAATAATTGGAATTCATTCTTTTATTTAGATAGTCAAGTCATTCCTTACAGTATTAGTTTGCTTGGCTGCCATAGAAGGTACCACACAATGGACAGTATAAACAATGCAAATGCATTGTCCCTCCATTCTGGAGGACAGAATTTCAAGAGCAATATGTTGGTGGGGTTGATTCTTTCTGAGGACTGAGGGAAGGAACGGTTCCAGCCTTCTTTCCCCACCTTGTTGATGGCCATGTTCTTCCTGTTTTTTTCACATCATCTCCCCAACTCTTCATTGTTTCTGTGTCCTGAATCCCCTTTTTTACAAGGATGTCAGTTTTATTGGAACTATTTAAATTATAGATTGTTATCTTCTCCCTGTCTCTTCACATTGTTTTCTCTCCATTCATATCTACCTGTACAAATTTCCCTTATTATACAGACACCAGTCATACTGGATTAGGGCTCACTCTTAATGGTCTCATTTTAACTTGATTTCCTCTGTAAAGACCCTATCTCTGTATGAGGTCAAATCCTGACATAGATAGTGGGAGTTACAACTTAGACATATAAATTTGGGAAAGGGGTGATGCAATTCAACCCATAACACTTACTATGACATTAAAATTATGAAGTGACTTCCCTAGGAAAATGTACCACTTCTGAATTTAAAATTATGAATTGGGAGTTTTTCTTATGTTCAGTCACACTCTATGGAAATACAGAAATGTACACTAGATGAGAAACACTTACTAATTCCAAGAAGTTTACAAAATGCTTTTCAGAAAGAAAATCCCTTAGCACAGCAATTTTCAGCCCATGCAGTGTGGCAAACTTGTGTGCTGCAAGAATTTTTAAAACATGCACTACCTGACTATTCAGTCAGGGGCACTGACCTCTTTTCCCTTAGATTGTCAAATTAAAAAAAAAAAAAAAAAGCCAGGAGCTGAAAGACAAATACCATACGATGTCACCTGTAAGTGGAACTTAATCAACAAAACAAACAGGTGAGCAAAATAAAACCAGAATCATGCAAATAAAGAACAAACTGACAGTAGCCAGAGGGGAGGGGGAAGGGGGATAACAGGGAAAAGAAGGGGAAAGATCAAGTTAAGGAACATGAATAAAGGACCCATGGACAAAGACAATGGGGGTGGACTAAATGTGGGAGGGGTATGTGTAGGGCAGGGAAGAGTAATGGGGACAACTGTAATTGAACAAAAATAAACAAATTTTAAAAAATAACAGTAGCCAACATAGCAATAACTGTCTAGTATAAATCAATAAAAATTATACTTATTTTTTGTCAGGTAAGCACAAAACATATTTTTTTGGCATGCTGCAGAATTTTCATAATTAGTTTGTGTGCCATGAGATGAAAAATGTTAAAAATCAGTACCTTATAACATTATTCAATAAGACAGCGCATGAACATATATGCTAAATGAGTAAATATACATTTAACTCTCATCTGCATATACTAACTCCCTTAAGCAAGAACAATTGTCAAGTCCAATAATATCTCTACTAGTTTATTCTTAATGTTTGCATTTCAAATCATCTCTATAGATCCTTTCTTTCCATATGTTATATTATCTAATTGCTTGGCTGTTGTTTTATTTTAGGTTTCAGGTTTATTTACTGTATTTTCTGTTTTGCCATTAAGGCATTCACACAGGCATTCACAACTGACTGAATGCCCACTCTGTTCTAGATGCTGTGCGGGGCCTGGGAAAGCACTGATGAATAACATAGCACTCTCTCTTCTCAAGAACTCCACGTATAATGGATGAGAAAGAGATGCAGACTAATGATGATATTCAGTTTACATGCTAAACAGAAAGGGTAGACTAAAAGAGTGGGAAAACAGCTCCAGCTTAAGGTCTTTACAAAAGGTTTCACCTAAACTGAATTTAAAAGGAGAATGGAGAGCCCTGGCTAATGTGGCTCAGTTGGTTGGAGAGTCATCCTGTAACAGAAAGGTCACAGGCTCAATTCCTGGTCAGGACACATACATCCCCTTTCTGGTGCATTTGGAAGGCAACCAATTTATCTTCTCATTCTCATTGATACTTCTCTCTCTCCCTTCTTCTCTCTCTAAAAACAATAACAAAATGTCCTCAGGTGAGGATTAAAAAAAAATAAAATGAAAGGATAATGGAAATTTCACTTGGCAAAGAAGAATATAAATGTCAGAGAAAAGCATGTGTGCTGTTTGAGGGGTTGATAGGAATTAGGCTTGGAATGGAACAGATAAATAGGGACGTATTCAAGTTAGAGAGCAGAGTATGCAAGAATGATTGCCTGGTCAGAGCAGACAAGAATTAGGTGTGGAAGGAGAATAGGACACAGTTGGGAAATTTTGAGAAATGAGGCAGAAGAGAGTATAACCGGACCTTTATGGCCCTTGTGAGTTCTTTGGCTTTAAATCTTTTCTTCATTCAATTGCAAAAGATATGGCCTACAAAATATTGTCTGTCAAAATTTCTTCTAGATCTTTTAGGATTCTATAGGATTAAAAAATGTAGAACAGTAGAGGGATACAAAATAATTTTTCTCAAATGTCCTCATTTTATTTATGGTTTATTTTAGGATTTTAATCAATGTACTAATTGAAACTGTCATTCTGTCTTTGCATTTTTGTTCTTAAAAAGAGAAAAGTGTTTTATCAAATCTATGTATCTTTCACTTATGTAAAATAATAACTGAAATGAAACACAAAACAGTTGTAAACCCATATTTAAAAGCTAAATTGAAATTTATATCATGATCTTTTTTATTTTCATATTATTCATCTGAAATTATTGGACAATTGGATTTTGTTCTAGATTTCCAAATATATAATCTTAATATATTTTTGATAAGATGTGTCAAGTCTGTTTGATTGAAACAGAATGTTCAACCACTGTCACCTATAATCTTAAAAATAACTCCTAAAAGATCTATATTAAGTAATAGGAATTCATTTATCAAATATTTATTGAAAAATTTGTATGTAGCAATGTTTCCAGATGCTGAAGAGACAAACACTATTAAGAGAAGGGTGCTGCCTTTGAGGAGGATTTTGAAACCTGCTTGGGAACATAGGAATGTAAATATATTATTACAAAACATCAAATTAAGTCCATAATTTATCATTCAATTATATCATTTTATGAGTAATTTTCTCTTAGTATTTCTCCACCTTGTAGCCTTCCTTCTGTCATGCCCTCTATATTCATATTCTTGTTTCTCTTTTGTTTCTCCAGTACCATAGCTATGGGAAGTATTGCAGTGCATTTAAAAGCTGGGAGAACATCATCCTTTATAATGAAAATGAAATAAAAATATACTGGAAAGGTTGATATAGCAATTCTTTAATGCTGAAACACAGAGACATTGGGGAAGAACTACCCTCTGTTAGAACACATTCACTTTTTTTGGTCTCACCTCTCCCTCAGAGATCATCATCACTAATGATCACAGAACATGAGGTGTCATCCAGGACATCAAGACTCAAACAGCCCAACACTCCAGTGATAGACCTGGAGGTGATAGCCCTGGTCTGCATGACCTGACTCCTTTCCATCCCCACTCAGCCCTCAACCTTGGCAAAACACTGAGCTCTTCTAATTTCCAAAGAAATAAAACATAAAAGCTGTCCCCTTTTTGGGCAGTTTTTTCCAAGTCTGTGGACCAACATGGATAAATAACATTGAGCAAGATGCAGCTTTGGGAAAATCTTCATTAAATGTCTTTCTTCTTGATATTTTTAAGTTCCTCCAGCCACAGTGTTTGTTTTCTCCAACACCTTCCCTGTAAAGGTTCATTTCAGTTCTTTCTTTTCTCCTCTTCCTCTTTTAAATTAGCTTTATTCCCAGAATATTATTCAGGAACAAAAACAGGGTACATAAACGTAGCAAAAATATAAACATATAAGATGTTATTTCATTGATATCTCTGTAGTATTCACAGAAAAAAGAATTCACCATCTACCCCAGGTCCATAGAGTATCAGTCATCATGGACTCATGGTATACCACTTCTAAAGTGGCCAAATATAAACAACCACTTATATGAACACATAATACATTAAGTGTTTGTTACACAATAGTCTGTAGTCTTTTAATTCTAAATTCAAACATACACTCAAGAGTTCTTATATCATCTTGCTTTTAGTTTTTACTCATTTTAATAGTTTCTTGGCATTCCATTTTGTGGCTATTACAGTTTTCTTTTTCTTCTTTTAATCATTCCCCTTTTGATGGGCATTCAGAACATGTAGTCACTAACTACTTCTGCAAGAAACTTCAGTGCCATGTCTTCAATAGCTTATATTCTTGAAAAATAAAATCACCTATCCAATAAAGCCAATCCCCTTCTAAAACAATTTACAATATTTACTCTGTAATTTATTCCATATTAAAACATCATTTTAATACATTTAATTTTTATGGAGAGAGATTAGAAAAAATAGTTTTCTGAATCAAAATGACAATAAACTAGAAAGTTTAAACACACAGTTTTTTATCTGTACAAACATCAACCTCACATTTACCTCTTGGTGGTGTAGGTTTTATATGTATAGATGCTTTTAAGATTCACTGACTCTTCCTAATATCACTTTAAATAGATTTCAGGTTTTTGTCTCATCAGTCATTCATTACTTGATTTGAACTCAAAACTCACAAATAGGATTTCAAAAGTCTTGAAGAAAATATAAAAAGATGACAAATCTTCTATTTATTTTTACTTATATTTTTCACATAATATGCATATACACATATACATATGTACACATTCATAAAATATTAAATGTTACCACATGTATGGTAAGTGGAGGCAGTCTGGCTTCCTCACTCAGGTGTCTGGGTAACTAAGGGGAGCAGTGTTCCCACAGCCTTGAAGGGAACTGTAAGTAATGTTCTCATAACCTTGAGGTTGGGTCTGATAAACTGTTCCCGTAACATGAAGTGGGCTTGCATGCACATAATTGTTATGTTATGTAATGTTCTGGCGGTTTTCTTGATTTGTTCCCCTTTAGTACTTAAACAGGTAAGGATTACCTGCTGGGGGTGATGATGGGAGACATGCATGGGGACAGGTCCCACGATGGGTGACACGCTGGGCAGCAAAGGCCATAATGTGTACCACACAGAGCCATGCAGACAGACAAACAGCTTGCAGTGTGTGTGGCTCACCCACCTATGAAAGAAGGCATGCAGAACATCCCAACGGCTCCGTGAACATTTTCCATCTGCATGAATACCATGAACTTGCCCAAACTTGAATGGTCGCAACACCCCACATCACATATTTTAGTGTCTGCTTCAAATTCCAAAGCAAACTATAGCATATTTAACTCTACACCAACCAGTGTTAGGCAAGACCTATCACATATGGTTCCAAATTAAAAGGGCATTGATAAACTGAAGTATGATTAAAAAATAATTTTCTATATCTTTCATAGATTTTAAAACACAGGAAAGGAAGCAAAATGAATGTATAACATTGTTCCATTTAGATTGCAGACAAAAAATGATTAATCGTGTATAATTTAAAATATGTATTTAAGTATTTGAATATAGTCTGACCCTACAACTTTGTTTAAACTCTTTTCCCTGTAAGAATGCCATTTCCCACCTTTTTAGTGTGATTTCTCATTCTTAACAGAGTATGACGTCCCCTTTATATTCTTCTGTTAACTCTCAGGTTTAGTTGGGTGCCACTTTTTCCCCCGTCCTACCACCCTTTGCTTCCTCACAGAGCAGTTAGTCTATTGTACTTCAATGGCTGGTGTTTGTATCTTTACCCCACCTTAGACCATTTAGGATGTGGATGATATCAGTTTTATTTGTATAATCTAATTAGCATTTGATAAATGCTTGTGAACTAAGGTAAGTAGAAGAATGTTAAAATTTGTTGTGTGTGGACTAAGGCAGCTGAACTGACAACATTGAATAGAAACAATTCTTGTTGTTTTTTATTGTTGTTGAAGTGCATACAGTTGTTCCCACCACACCTCCCCTGGCCCCATCCATGTCCGACTCCCACCCTCAAAACTACCCTCTTTGGCTTCGTCCATGTGTCCTTTATACACGTTCCTTGATGGCCCTTCCCCTCTTATCTACTATTTTCCCTCTCTCTCCTCCCTTCTGGTTACTGTCAGTTTGTTTTTTATTTCACTTAGCATACTCTTTTCCAGTTCCAGCCATGCTGTCACCAAGGGTAGGAGCTCCTTTTTCCTTTCTGCTTTATAGTATTCTATCATGTAAATGTACCACAGTTTTTTGATCCTCTCATTTACCGGTGGGCACTTAGGTTGCTTCCAGCACTTGGCTATTGTAAATTGTACTTCTATGAACATTGGGGTGCATAGGTTCTTTTGAGTTGGTGTTTCAGGATCCCTAGGATATAATCTCCACAGCGTTATTGCTGGTTCAAAAGGCAGTTCCATTTTTAGTCTTCTGAGGAAATTACATACTGTTTTCCACAGGAGCTGCACCAGTCTGCATTCCCACCAACATATAAGACAACATTTGTAACAATTGCAGCTAATAATAGAATAGACCACTTTGGAGAATGAGTTCCAGGTTGCCATAAATATGCCATGAATGAATAAACATGAGTAAGTAGTAGAGAGGATTTATCTGACAGAAGTTTGAAATGGATGCTCTCAATACTTTTTATCTCTCAAAGGGCCTATTCTTCAAAATTACTAAAACCACTATATAATTTTATTATGCTTTCAAGTAAGTCACCTTATAGCCCAAACAAATTGGCAGTTTAATCAAAAGTGAATTAGTCCAATTTTCTTGACAAAGCAGCTGAGGCATTAGCTGGTTAAATGGTCTATTGAAGCTTAAAAGACTATGGGAACAGAATGGTACTGGAAAGAAGATCATTTGATTCAAAGGACGGTTTCCTGTTTCTTAGGCCCCTGTCATGCAGCTGAAAGAATATACAGAGATGACTGTATTCCTGGGTGGTAGGTCATTGAAAGTCCTTGCAACACAGGACAGCTCTCTTGGCACTAGAATGAACATGCTGAGTCCTCACAGGGACAGATGGATTTGATGACAGCAATACTGCATAAAGTCTTTTATTAATAGCCTTTATTTTTAGGCTAGCATATGCTATTCTTGTATAAATGTTTAATCATTTTAGAAACTTACTAAGTATTTTATCTCTTATAATATCCTGTTGGAAAAAGTTCCAGTTTAATTATATATTGTTCTATAAAAGATTACAATGGTATAGTGACCTCTGAGTGTCCCAGATAAAAGAGTGCTTACTTGTATGTCAGCCTGAGTTTTCCTAATCCTGTTATAAAAATCATGGCTTATAATAGAAGATGAGGGAGTGGAATAAAAATTAAATCTGTAGATTTATCAATGGAATGAGCTTAAATTAGATTATGTGTAGCTATTATACACACTAAAAATGTACTTTCAACACAAGTTATGTTTCTTTTCCGCAAGCCTAATAAATTGGTAAAGTCACCTAAATTTTAGATTATTTTTCATAGTCATGACATTGATGACAACATGACATGGTGATCCTTCCTGACTGTTCATAATACTTTATGGCAGCCCATGATGTAAAAATTCCAAATCATGGAGAATAATAATAATTATGAATATAAATAAAAAAGAGGTTTCAACAACTATAGATAACCAGTTATTTCAGAATTTGTATCTTGCCTAAGCTTTTATTCATCCTCTTTGAAATACCTCTTTGATTGTTTTCCCAAGCAAGTTAAATTGCAGAATGACCCAGATGTTTTTTCAAATACTTCAAAAATAATTATTATCCAGTGAGCCAGTTTCTAATTCTGGTTCTTTCACTAATTAACACTATAATTTTATGTGTCCCCTTTGCTTTTCTATATATTGTTAATTTAGAGCTTGAAAAAGATGATTCTAGTGCTTTTTATCTTTACAATTTATGCTAACATATGCATTTAAATATAATTGCCTCTATTAATACCCAGGAAAAATTACATTTTAAACATCATTAACAATGCCGTACATAAACTTCAAAATGTATGCAAGAAATGATTTCATTATATAAATTACAGATCACCCCTGAAAGTTTTAAAATAAATTTTTATTAAAGTATTACTTACATGCACAAATGTACAAAGCTTAATTGTACAGCTGAGTGAGTATTTACACAGAATAGAGGAATATCCCCTACATAGCAACCCTTCAGATAACAAAAAATGGAACATTACCACTGCCAGATAGTCCTCCCTTGTACTGAGTTGTAGTCATTTGTCCCCATAACAATAGTTTGGAAAATAAATTTTCCTTAAATAGATATAAAATGTATAAAGAGAAAAAATATGAAATTCTTTTATGCTGATATACTATTAGAATAAAGTAATAATCACAATTAAGAAGTGGAATGTTTTGAGTTAGAAGTGCAAGGTTAGTATTAATGTCGTAAAATCAGTTAGTTTCTATTACTGTACTCTAATATTAGGAATATTTATATCAAGTTCAACATAAATTAAATGAATAAAATAAACAAAAAAGAAGATACAGAGGAATAAATTATATTTGTAATAAAATAGGAATCTAAAAATAAAAACAAAGTAATTGCAGTCACAAGGACTTGATCAAGGAAAAAAGGATTGTACATTGAAGTTATAACAGGACCTGCGCTGTTACAGCAAAATACCACAAACTGTGTGGCTTATAAACAACAGAAATTTATTTCTCCCACTTCTGGAGGCTGGAATTCCAAGACCAAGGGGGCTAGTAGCACGGTCAGGAGAAGACCCACCAGGTTTCAGACTTCGTGTACCTCACCTGGTGCAGGAGAGGGGGCTTTCTAGAATCTCTTTTATAAGAGCGCTAATCCCACTCACGAGGGCTCCACCCTCATGACCTTTTCATCTCCCAAAGGCCCTACCAACTAATTACTTCACACAGGGGATTAGGACTTCAACATATGCATTTTGGGAAAACAAACATTCAGCCTATAGCAAGCAGTATGCCTTATAGGACTTGAATTCAACTTCTAGGCTAAAGTTATCACCGCCTTAAGAATTTTATCAAATCACATTTGTGCATGTGTATACATATGTGTATGTGTAAAGGAAGACCTCATTTTACCATGTTTCACTTCATTGTACTTCCCAAATGTTGAATTTTTTACAAGTTGAAGGCGAGATCCTTCACAAGCAAAAGCATTACAGCTTGCTTTATTGCTATACGTGCTTTGAGATAGTTTGGAACGGAACTTGGTATATCTCCAAGGTATGCCTGTATATCAAATTGTATGCATATATGTTACAGGAAGTGGAGAAAGGGCTTAACAACGCATATGAAACAAGGGTTCATAAGGTTACATTTAATATGTCCTTCACATAATTACAAGGTTGCGAGTCAATAAAAACCAAGCAAAACTCTCACATTTAGTTTCCCATGCACTCTGTCTATACAAAGAAAATGTGCTGGTTCCCTCAAGTGATCCGTTTGATTGTGCTTCTCATTATAAAGTAACGCATCTTCTTTCTGGATTTATGAATTCAATTCATGAAGTTTTTGAGCCTCCTTGCCATCAACCTGTAGATATTAACAAAAATAACTTTTAAACATCCAAAGATGTTTGGTAAATACCTTATTCTAGGACAATTCTGACTTACTACTTTGTAAAAATCTATCTGAAGTGTCTTAAATTTACATTGCAATCTCTGGCTCTATAAACAGGGGAGTGAAGGAGGAAGAAAATAAAGTCTCTATAAAAGGAAAACAAAAAAGGCTATTGGAAAGTGAAGGCATGTATCTAACTCTATATCACTTACCTTTCGGTATTAATACTTTTTGAAATTAAAATTAAAGGCATGTAGAACATACAAGAAATTAGTGACTTCTTGTCTAGGGCATGTTATATAAGGGGTGAGCTCCATCTAAGGTAAAAATATCAGCATCATATAATAGTGAGAATAAAAAAAATGTTGAACATTAGGAAAGAAAAATAACTTAGTTAAGAAACTGGGAAAGTGTTGTATTATGTTGGGGTTATCAAAATTTCTTCATGATTTCTAATCATCTGTTCTTTAAGGTTTTGATAATTCAAGGTAATTACTAGTAATGAAAAATACTTCTGAGTCTTTGAAGCCTCTAAAATCAGGGACGGTGGAATAGAAAGTAAAGAGGTCTGATTTTACTTTAAGTCAGTACATTTTGTATAATGGAGGTTTCTCTTTTTTCTTTCTTTTTCTCCCTAAGTTTCCTTTCCATCTAAGTTCTGAGACTTTTAACTTGTTTCTTTACCTACTGTCTTACTTGTTCCTACTATAATTAAAGAACATTTTCTAACAGTTTTAAAATTGAAGATTGTGGGTATTTCATCAGAGCTTTAATTTCATATAGTGATCACAAATTCATCATTATCATTATTATAGTGGTATATACTTTGATTAAGTTGTTCAAAGAAAGTTTCAGTTACATAGTCAAACCCATAGACTCAGAGAGTAGAATGGTGTTGCCAGCAGCTGGGTGGAAGGGCACATGGGGAAGTGATGGTCAAGAGGTACAAAATTTCAGCTATGCAAAATTAGCCCTGGAGACTACCATACATTATAGTGCCTATAACTAACTGTATTTTATACTGAAATTTGCTAAGAAGATAGATCTTATGTGACTTGTTCTTACCACATGCATAAAAATAAAAAGGGGGCAAGAGGAAAGTTTTGGAGGTGATGGATATGTTATGGATTAGGTGGTGGTAAAGGCTTCACAACTATGTACCATACTTTTCCAAAATTCATTGTTACACACACGAAGTAGGTACAGCTTTTAACATGTCAGCTATACCTCAGGTTAAAAAAGAATGTATTTCATGCACTTTCTGGGCCTGCAACTTCTGCAGTGTTATCTTGAATCTAACTACTCTCTTTGAAGTGTAGATCCCAAATTTGAAAACTTCTTTGTGTTATTTTGGGGGAACTTGATATATTTTACATTGATGTTTTACATGTTTTGTGTGCATAGTCACGATTTTCCATCAAGACTCAAATGTGTTGTCCAATTCCTGAGACTGATTTTTTAAAATTTTATTTTAATTATTGTTCAAGTACAATTTTCTGCCCTTTCTGACCTTATAAAAGTTGCAAATGGATTATATAGACTTTAAATAACATATTTTTACCCAAGTAGAAAAGAAATTCAGAATTCCAACTGAAGAAACATAAGTTTCTGCCACTACCTTTTCAATATTATGCTAATCACAGAAATGG
Source organism: Carollia perspicillata (assembly GCA_004027735.1). Lineage (NCBI taxonomy): Eukaryota > Metazoa > Chordata > Mammalia > Chiroptera > Phyllostomidae > Carollia > Carollia perspicillata. Next base: position 16,896 of record PVKM010003277.1, read on the forward strand.
GTTAAGGTATTGCAGGGTAGTTAATTCCCAAAATGATAATAACTGAGTCAAATAAAAAAAATGATTTTACTTAATACAACATTTAAAAGACTTATAATCTAATGACACAAATACAAACATATTTACATAAAAACACATCCTTTGCACAAATAATCTTGTGATAATGCCCTAGAATCATAAAACAAAATGTATTGCAACAATAAATAATCAAATATAACATGACACAAGTTACAGTGATACCTTGGAAGTTGTCGTTAACTTGTTCCAGAACTCCTGACGAGTGCCAAAACTGCAGACCCAACAATGAAGCATTTTCTGTTGCAGAGTAGCATCCAAACTCACACAAGTTCAAGTAACTGCAGCAAGTCCCAAGCAAGCACCACTTGCTGGAACATTTTTTCTCATCAAAACGCAGTGAGTACAGAGTTTGATGGGTTCTGAAGAAGAAGAGTACTAAGGCCTGACTCTATTTAAAAGTACTTTTAGTGCAATAACTATGGTGGAGAAAACCCTAATAAATGATTATCTTGTACAATTGATCTGTTCTATTGCAAGTGTTTTCTTATTAAACTTTCTTGTTCTAATTAGATTTTTAAGGTAAGTCTAAAAACCTGCATCTTTTTGTTAACTTGTCTGCTGAAGCACCTATTATTCAACTCTCTTATACATCTATGAAAACTACACATTTGAGATTACAATTTTCAGGAATACTTGGTTTAATGGAGCTATGCTGTAAATTAGATATCCCTGTTAATATTTATAAAAGTTTGTGGAATGAAGTAATATTGATATTATTTTTATTGATGGATGTAGGAGATTCATTTCTTTGTATAAGTAAATAAAATATCTGAATTCTATAATTCAGAATAATAAATATAATGTCAAATATAACATTTTAATATACATTAAGCTTTATATATAAATAACTCATACATACACACATACATATAAATTTTAATGATCTACTCAAGTTAAGTAGAATAAAATACATTTACCCATTTAAATATAAACATTAAACAGGAAGACCATAAATTGCATTTACTCAGCAATAGCAGAGTGATACAAAAGGAAAAAGTAAATGAGGACAAGTAATAGTCTTTGATATTTCTAAGAGAAAGGGTCTGTTGTAATCAGGTGTAATATTTTCATTCACTGGAGAAATTCAACTCAAAAACAGGCTGTCAATTCTAAGCTTTATTAGTGGAAGTAATTAGGTATTATTTTCACATTTCTATATATTTGTCATTGTGTGAGGATTTAAAAATATTTATTTAGTTAATGGGTATGCATTTTAACTGCAGAAATATTTTACATACAGAATCCATCACTGGCATACAGTGATGTGAGACAACGTGAGGGGCAGGAATAACACGAGTTCTGATGGCAGAAGACTGGAGTTGAAATCTTGGATCTGATGCTTATTAACTAAGATTATTAAATTCCCTAAACTCATAGAGTTCTAGTTTTGCTCTCTAGAAGGGGAAATAGTAATATTTCTGCCTCAGTCACAGATGGTGATTATTAAAACAAAATGAAGTATTTGTGCATGAAATAGCATGTTAACAAAACCATATCAATAGGAGGTTTTGCCAGTAGTTTAGAAAATGCTTTACTTATATTCACAAACACATGAGTACATAGAGACATCTAAAAAAGTCACAGTAGCCCTGGCCAGTTGGAGTGTCTCGTCTCTGGTAACTGCAGCATTGTGGCTTTGATTCCAGATTTTATTTCAGTTGAGGGACGTACCTAGGTTATGGGTTTGATCCTTGGTCTCCACATGTAGAGAGGAAACCAATCCATGTTTCTCTCTCTCATTGATATTTCACTTTTTGCCTCCCCCCCCTTTCTAAAAGCAATGAAAGAATGTCCCTGGGTGAGGATTTTAAAACAGGCACAGTAGTTTTTTGGTACTAATTTTATTTTATTTTACATAAGATTATTTATTTAGTTATTTATTTTAATCATCTTTTCTCCCTCCTATAACCTCTTCCACTTCCGCCTACCCCTTCACATCACAATCACCACACTGTTGCTCGTGTCAATGTGTTGTTTCTCTCTTCTCTTTGGTTCAATCCCTCCAACCCCCTGCCAACCGTGAGTCTGTCTCTATTTAGCTTGTTAGTGCAGTTTGTTAATTAGATTCCACATGTGAGTGAAAACATATGCTACTTGTCTTTCTCTGACTGGCTAATTTCACTTGGCATAATATTCTCCAGGTCCATCTATGCTGTTGCAAAAGAGTAAAATTTTCTTTTCTTGTTTCTCTCCCTTATTTTATGGCTGACTAGTAGTTCATTGTGTAAATGTACCACAGCCTCTTTATCCATTCATCTACTGATGAACACTTGGGCTCCTTCAAAATCTTGGCTATTGCAAATAATGCCACAGTGAATATAAGGATGCTTATATTCTTTCGAATTATTGTTTTGGGTTTCTTTGGATAAATTCCTGGTAGTGAAATTGCTGGGTCAAAGAAATCCAAATGGGAAAGGAAGAAGTCATTATTTGCAGATTACATGATACTATATATAGTGCACCTTAAAGATTCTATCAGAAATTTACTATAACTGATAAATAAATTCAGTAAAGTAGCAAGATATAGATTAAATACCCAGAAATTAGTTTCATTTTTATGTACCAATAATGAACTATCAGTAAGGGAAACTAGCCCTGGCTGGTGTAACTCAATGAATTGAGTGCAGGCCTGTGAACCAAAGGGTTGCCAGTTTGATTCCCAGGCAGGGCACATACCTGGGTTGCAGGCCAGGTCTCCAGTAGGGGTCATGTGAAAGGCAACTACACATTGATGTTTCTTTCCCTTTCCTTCTCCCTCCTTTCTCCTGTTTAAAAAATAAATAGATAAAAATCTTAAAAAAAAAAAAGAAAGGGAAACTAAGATAATAATCCCATTCATAATTGTTTCAAAAAACATAAAAGCCCTAAGAATAAATTTACCAAGAATGTGAAAGACCTGTACTTGGCAAAAATATAAGACACTAAAGAAAAAAATTGAAGAATTTACAAGTAAGTCGGCACATATACCATATTCATGGACTGGAGGAATTAACATCATTAAAATGTCCATACTACCCAAAGCAATCTACAGATTCAACACAATTTCTATCAAGATACCAATGGTGTATTTCACAGAACTAGAACAAATATTCCAAAAATTATATGAGACCACAAAAGACTCTGAATAACAATAGTGGTCTTGAAACAGAAGAACAAAGTTGGAGGAATCATTTTACCTAATACCAAACTACCAGTATACTACAAGGCATTAGTAATCAAAACAGCATGGTACTGGCACAAAAACAGACATGTAGGTCAAAGGAACAAATAGAGAACTCAGAAATAAACCCATGGCTTTATAGTCAATTAATATTTGACAAAGTAGGCAAAATATACAATGGGCTAAAGATAGTCTATTCAATAGCAAGCATTGGGAAAATTGGACAGATACATGCAAAAAAAAAATGAAACTAGACCACTTTTGTACACCACACACAAGAATAAACTCAAAATGGATTAAAGACTTACACGTTAACTCAAAACCACAAAAATCCTAGAAAGAAACAGAGGTGGTAAAATCTCAGACATTTCTCATAGCAATATTTGTTCTGCTATATCTCCCCAGGCAAGGGAAACAGAAGAAAAAATAAACAATTGGGACTACCTCAAACTGAAAAGCTTTTTGTACAGTAAAAGAAACCATCAACAAAATGAAAAGGCAGCCCACTGAATGGGAGAACATATTCACTGGTACATCTGATAAGGGTTTAGTATCTAAAATTTATGAAGAATTTATAAAATTCAACACAAAAAATCAAACAGTTTAATTAAAAAGTCAGCAAAGAACCTAAATAAACACTTCACCAAAGAAGGCATACAGAGAGTCAATGGTCATAAAGAAGATAGCTCAACATCACTAATCATCAAAGAGATGCAAATTAAACCACAATGAGATATCCCCTCACACCCATCAGAATGGCTGTTATGAATAAATCAACATACAAGTGTTGTTGAGGATGTGGAGAAAGGGGAATACTTTTGCATTGTTGGTGGGAGTGTAGTTTGGTGTAACAACTCTGGAAAGCAACAGTTACCTCAAAAAAAATTAAATGTCTTTTTAAAAAACTTTGTTTATTTATCATTAGAGAGGAGTTGGGAGGAGAAAGAGACTGAGAGAAACATCAATGTGTGGTCACCTCTCATGCACCCCTCATTGGGGACCTGGCCCGCAACCCAAGCATGTGCCCTAGACTGGGAATTGAGCCAGCGACCCTTTGGTTCTCAGGCCGATGCTCAATCCCCTGATCTACACCAGCCAAGGCAAAAAATAGTCTCTTTTAATTTTACTGTGAATACGGGCTAAGAGACAGTCTCTAATAACTAATCTTCAATTATGCCAGGCAAATCCTTTCCATGGGAAAACAAGACCTTTCCCAGGAAAACATTCCTGGTTTCCATGTGTTCACCTCCCTGCATTCTTTAGGTCTTCATTCAAGTGTCATTTTCTCTGTGAGGCCATTATAAACTCTTCTATCTTAAGTCAAGAAAAAAGTATACACTTTCTAGCATCTATCCGCTCTGACCATTGCCTCTATGAATAAATTATACAATTTTATTCATTTTTACATATATTTTTATCCCTTTTCTCTTCTTAAATATAAGCCTTAGTTTAGCAGGGTCTTTCATTTGCTTTTTTACCCCTGCTTTTCCTAGCACCAATAACAGCATGTGACACAGGATAGAACTAAATAAATATGTATCAAATGAATGAATAATAAATTATTCTTCATATACTGGGCCATGAAGAAAACTGGCAATTCAAAAGACATTCTAAAAACTAATAGCTCTCATTTGATTTAAACAGAAAAAAATTATGAATGATAATCATGTTTTCAGATACAGAAATTGATAGAGAATATAGAAAAGACAGAGACTTAGATATGTATAAAAGTGTCTGACCTTTGCTTCTGAACAAGATGGATTTAAGGAATTGGATTACTTTCCTTCCTGAAACAACCATAAAACAGACAAAATAAATGAAACAATGAGTTGTAAGGCACAAGATATCAGGCAATGGGAAACAGTGAACCTTGAGAGACAGGAAATAAACAGGGGAAGACCTATGACTGCCATAGCTAATTGCCTTGTGAGGTTTTCCAGGTTTAAACAAACAGCAAAGCCCAGATGGAGTCCAGCAGGCAACCTGACCTGAAGAGGCAGTACTGAGAATCCAGGGTGACAAAGGCCCCCCGATGCACAGGGAAGAACACAAACGGGAGTTTGCACGGAGAACCTCTGGGGAAATGTCCCTAGTAGTCACCCAAACACTCTTCAATACTTCCACGAATGGAACTGTCTGGAGAAAAATAGTATGAGTTCTTGCAGAACAAACACTTATAGAAATACAAAAAAAATTATAGCAGGGGATTTTAATTTCTCTTTTTCAATTAAAATGACAAGATAGGGAAAATCAGGAAGGAAATACTACAATCAACAAACTTGTCTTACCTGACATTTATAGGACATTTTGTCCAACTACAACATAATATACATTTTTCAACAAAAGTTATAACCCTTTAGCCCTGTTGATCAGAAAAAAAATTCATGATGATGATAATATAAATGTTGAGAAAGAGAAAGTATACTATTGTGGGATTCTTATATGTAGAATGATATAATTTCATTTGAAGGTAGATGTTAATACATTAGTGTACTATAAATCCTTAAAGCAGCAAAGTACAAGAAAGAACATTTGGAGTTATTTTTTCTGATGATGAGGATGATGAAGGCTTCAAACCTGTATACAGAGGTTAAATACATCAAATTATTTAATTTAATTATGTGCAGTATTGTATGTTGCTATACCTCAAAAAGTTTGTGTTTATATACTCTAGAAACAAACTTGCCTATTGGTCTAATACAAGTTTTTATGAACAGTTCTCATTATAAAGTTAGTTTAGCCAAAGATCTTCTTCTACCCTTTGGGATTGGAATAAATTGTTAGACCTAAAACATGCCAACTGACTAGATTCTAGTTACTTTCATTACCAACAAGAGAATTTCCTGGACTCATTTCTAGATGCCTTTAGAAAGAAGATGACATTCTCTGAATGAATTTTGAATATACAAACTCTCAGGTATTAAAGTACAAAAAAAAAGGAAAGCAACAGGTCAACTATCCTTTAATAGAAACATAGATTTGGAAGTTTGTACTATGGAATCGCCTTTAACAAGTGAGATTGCACTTGCTGAAGGCAGGTATTGGACCTTAATTATTTTTTCACAGAGATATTTATTTTGATTAGTTACTACCACCTAATAATATGCATACACAAGTATACGCACACTTACATATAATAATAATGCATCTAGTGTATTATATGTGTTTATATATTCATATTTTGTTGTTGTTTTGTACCCATACATCTGCATATACCTGCATGGGTATATATTTAATAAAGAGATGACTGTCCCACCTCCCTTGTGCGGAACACTTAAAAAGTGGATGATAGTGACAATAGTGACTGCTGTAATGAGAACATCATCCCTCCTGTGGTTGGGAGGGTTGTTTACTGGTGGTTTATAGCTGAGTCCCTCATCAAAAAGTATTCTTAGCTTTCCCCAAGGTTATACTACCTGGGGCAGCCTGCATGAAATGACCTGTGAATGTGATATCTCTGGATATCTTTACTCAATTAAGTACTCCTTAGAGGGCCATCTGAACCCCAGAATTCATGGGATCCTGTAAGGTTAGTGTTTCAACTGTATGGCAGCTTCTTCTAATCGACCATACTCCCCTCACCCCTGATACCCTGACAGGTGGTGATCCTGAGATTACTTCCCAACAAATTTCCTGTAGGCAGATTTCCATCTCACCACATGTTTGCCAGGCCCAATTAAGGAAAATGCCTGATTCATTATCTTTTCAGTTGTGTCTCATATGCTTTAAATTTTAATGAGTACAATTTTAATTTATAACAGATTTTAAATCTATTTTATCGAGGGTTTTTGTTGTCACATATTTTTTTCCTTAGGTGTCCAATTTCTACTTGTATTTAACAACATTTAGGATATTTGGGACATGAAAACATTCTTAATTAAACCAGAAAATAAGTGAAGGTCAATTGATGAAAATTTAAACTTTTTCTCTTTCCTTTTTTTTTTGGACCTCGAACCCATCCCAATGTGATTTTTACCCTTCTAGAGCTCTGTTTTTACATGATAGCTTCATTCCCAGCAGCTCAAACTCTGCCATTGCAAGGTCAGTCTTGACTGTTTCAGGTAGGATTCTATGTACCAATTTCCTGATGCCTCAAGTAAAAGTGGCTTCAGAGATAGACGGCAATCTGATTTTTCTCTACTCACCCCACCCGACCCTCCATTTTGCCATACTTTCTTTCAAGTGTAGCTGAATATGTGAAATAAGTATTTACTGTATCCAACCTTTTCTGGTTTTGGCTACAAATATCTTTAACAGAGAATAACAATTTTTAAGACATAAGTAGGAAAATCAGATTTTACCACTATGAATTAAAAAGTGGATCATAACATATTTTTACTTATTTACATGACTATTATTGACTTAATAAAATGTGTATCCTTCAATAAAGATAATGTATGCACAAAATTTTTATTCTAATATTTTTTAAAATTCTATTATTTTTATAAAAAATAACTATCACTTTTTCATTGTCAGATTTGTAAAATAAATTTTAGTTTTTTTAATGATTAAATGGTGGCACTGTTTTTAAAATTATTTGATTCAGCTGTTTCAATATCTTTCATTACTTCCTTTGGTTATATTATCAGAGTGTTAATACTGGGTCAAAGTGCATGAACTTGATACGCTACACCAATGCAGTATTCTCTGGATCCAAAAGATCCTAACTTTATCAACAGATGTGTGAGCATAAATTTTTCTAAATTTCAGTTTATTAATCTATAAAGTAATGGATAATAACAGAGCCTATGTAATATAATTGTTGAGATTACATGAAATAATTCAAATAAATATTTAGCAGGGTAAGAATGCAATGCATGCTATTTCCAGTACTGCAATCTGTACTTTTGAATGGTTTATGCACAAGGGGCAGTTCATCAGTTCTTCTCTGTCATTATGGAGATCACTATTACTCAACTTTTTATCCTTCCCACTGTTAAGCTTTCACCCATCAATTAGAAATCAGTGTAGAAAATATGATGAATATTTGTTAATAGTCACTTTTCATTGCCACTTTCTATTAATAGTTGTGGAAGATTAAACTTAATTTTAATGTGGATTAGTGGCTTGAAAACTCTTTTTAGTCCAGCAGCTAAAAGTATATATAGACCTTGTTATCCCTTTATCAAGTCACATACTGTCCTCAGAGCAATCTGGCTCATAGATTCCTGTAAAACATGTATGAGTTATTTGTTACTTCATACATTTATATGAAAGATTTATTTTTGTAATGCTCCCAGTTGAAAAACAATTAGGTTGCATATATAAATATTAAAACAGCACCTTTTAATGATGCCAAGGAGGTAACATATCAAACAATGGAAGAGGTTCATCAGGAAGCTTTCTGAGTGATGGGAGCAATATGTTACTAATGATAGTGGTGGCACAAGGGAATGAAATTAGCTAAGCTTAGACAAAGCTGCTGATTAATAGACATGAATTAATAGACATAGTAAAGCCTTTGGTACCCATGAGGTCTAATGGATATCATTACATAAATGATTGACTTGTTATCAGCCACAAGCATTAATGTTCTCCAGATTGTATAAAGGTCAAAAAGAACCATTTAGTTGGATTCATTTTATTAACCAATAGTTTTGTATTTTATAAAGGCACTCCCACCTGCTATTCTTGTGAAATTTGATACAAATATAACAGAAGCTATATTTGAAAATCAGAAGTGCTTCAAAGATATATTCTTTCAATTATTGGCCTTAATGTTTGTTTCCTCCACAAGAGGCAGGTTTATTTTTTCACCTTGAAACCATCTATGGATTATAAAATTATACAAAAAAATAATAATAATAAAATGCCATGCAAAAGTTCCTAATAAAAAGATATATAATTTCAGATTTTCTTTCCCCTCATAGTTTAAGGATTTTTCAAAAACAGATAAAAATATTATGGTTGAACATACTTTAATTTCTATTATAAAATATCTCAAACCTAAAGAAATTTATAGAACTAAAAAATATTCATCTATACAATTAAGCACTGTTATACAGGTTTTTAAAAAAAAAACTGAGCGTATGCACTGTGAAGTAGACAAAAAGCCCTCTTCATCAGTTAGTTCCTTCATTATTCACAACAGTAGATTCCCAGAAGACATTCTTATAATGATAAAATCAATGATTTTGTAAGGAGTGCCTTTATTTTGAAAAGGTTACCTGAAAATTTGTAAAAAGAACTTGAGGCAATCAGTTACAGTGGGTTGGTTTTTGGAGAACAATTTAGGAACCAGTTATAGTTGTTTCTTCTTTTCCCTCCTCCTCCTCTGCCCTTCTCCTTCTCCCTCTTTCTACCTCTCCTCCTCCTCCTTCCTATCCTCATTCCATTTTCATTTCTTCCCTGCCCCTCTTCCACTGTCCCTCCCTTTCTCATTTTTTCCTTCTTTACTTCATGTTCATATGAGTTGCTTACTATAATTTGCAAAAATCTTTGATGAAAACCACTCTGCTAATATGTGCATGTGCTTGTGTGTGTTTCATTTGCACACTTCAGTAACTTGCAAACATGGAGAAGATAAATGACAATATAATTACAAATGGTAGTTAGAAATGTATTTATTTTTATGTTTGTACTGAAAAGCTATGTTATAAAATGTGTTTACATTCAAAATGAACTGGTGTAATGCATAATATATAGTATAGGGTAATAAGCAAGAATAGTATTGACATTTTACAAAGAGAAGTGGGTACCTATAATTTATTGAATAATTGCTTTGTGTCAGACACTATAGTAGACACATCGTTAATGTTAACTTGTTAAAACTTCACATTGGCGCTGTTAGCATCATTATCCCTATTTCTAACCAAACTGATGAGACTAACAACATCAAAACAAGAACTTGAGTTCATCAAAAGTTAGCTGAATGAAACTGAAAAGATGAACTTCAAATACAGAAAAAACGTTTGCAAAAACTATTGAGATAAAAACTTAATGGGGAACTGCTACACATGTGCACAAGGAGGAATTCAGAGCTTGACAATACATTATTTAGATTTACTTATTTATATCATAAAACTGTGTATTTAAAAAATCAAGGGCATAAACAACATAAAATCCAAGAGACTGGTAATTTAGGAGGTAGGAAGGAGTCAACAGGAGTGATGAAGGGAGAGCACAAAGGTTGATGTGAGTTACCAGTCATGTTTTCATTTATGGTTTTGTGGCAAATTTCTTAATTGTTTAATTAAGAAAATAAATAATAGTGTGACTAAATGATAAATAAATGCATACAAGTAAGTAAAAATCTTCAGAAATAAAGAGTCCTCCATCAATCTCTTTACAAGCCCTTATATATCTTACTAGATAGAGGTCACACAACAGACAAATGGTGAAGACACACTACAACCATACTTTCTTTTTGTCTTCCCTCAATATACTGTCTTTACCAAGAAAATACTTCAAAATGATTGAGTTCAAAACCTACCCAAAAAACAACCTACAAAATGGGTGAAATATTTGCAAATCATATATCTGACAAGAGTTAATATCCTAAATATGTAAAGAACTCATTCAACACAATAGAAAATTCGAATTAAAAATGTGCAAGGATCTGAACTTTTCTAAAGAAGGCCTACAGATGGCTAGCATGTACATGAAAAGGTGCTCAGCATCACTAATCATCAGGGAAATGCAAAATGATATCTGTTTTCACATTTGTTAGAATGGTTATATTCAAAAAGATAAAAAATAAATATTGATGAGGATTTGAAAATAAGGAAATCTTTGTGCACTGTTGGTGGAATTATAAATTGGTGCAGCCACTATGGAAAATAGCATGGAGCTTCTTCAAAAAAAGTAAAGTAGAAATGCTATATGATCCATCTATTTTACTTCTGGATGTTTACCAGAAGAAAATAAAAACACTAACTCAAAAAGATATCTGTACCCTCATGTTCATTGAAGCATTATTTAAAATAGCCAAGACAGAGAAGAAAACTAAGTATACACTGATGAGAAAATAAAGAAAACATGAGATATACATGTATCTAAATGTTATTCAGTCATTAAAAAGAAAAAAGTATTTAGGATAACAAAGGTGGACCTTGAGGGCATTATGCTGAGTGGAATATGTCAGACAAAGGTAAATGTCAAATGATTTTACTTATTGTGGAATATAGAAACAAAACAAACAAAAAGACTACTGTCAGGGCACTAGCGTGGCTGTGTTCTGGTCAAGCCCCATTTCCCAGTCAATGGCTAGCTCATTCTCTACTATGTTCTCAAATAGTGGAAGGGGAGAAATTCAATTTATGAAGGCTCCTCCTTCATGCCTTAAGCATCTTCCAAAAGCCTTACTTCTTAATATTATCCTCCTTGGGGGTTAAGATTTCAACGTTAATTTGGGGGAGATACATTTAGACATAATCATCAAAATCTCCTCTGCTTGATCATACAAACAGTGCTGTAATTTCTCCTGCCTTGAAACAAAACAAGCAAAATCCTTTTTTTGGACCCCATATCCTGTCCAAGGACACTCCCTCTATTTTCTCTATTAGAACCAACTCTCTTGAAAATTGCATCTGTTCCTACTTTATCAAATTCCTTTCTTTGTTTTTTCTTTTTTTCCTAACCTGAGGACATTTTTTCATTGCTTCCAGAGAGCAAGGAAAGGGGAGAGAGAAGCATTGACCCATTGCCTCCCATGTGCACCAGGACCGGGAATCATATGTGTGTGGTCTGGGGATTGAACCCACACTTTGGTCATAGGATGATGCTCTAATCAACTGTGCCACACCAACCAGGGCTCTTTTCATTTTCTTAAAAATCCATTTTAATAAAAAAATTCATTAGCACTTGTCTATACCAGTCCCTTTCAAATTTGTCAATGAATTCTAGTTAACTATAAACTTAATCTTGAGTAAACTATTAATTCAAGCATTACTAGCACAGTAAATCACTCCCTCCCACTCTTCTCCTTGCTTCATTGTTTTTTCCTTACTTCACTGATTGTTTATTAATTTTCTATTTCTTCATGTTGGAGTGACTAGTTTCACTTGTTGGACCTCTTCAATACATACTGATTTTTGGGTGACCTCTTGGTTTCAAATACTATTTTTTCAAATACTGATAATTTCAAAATATATATCAACAAGTTGAAGCTCTCCTATGAACACCATTTTTTTCATGTAACTGGTAATTTCAGTATCTTGTTTTCACAGCCAGACCTTAAAGTGACCCCTAGTAATTTCACCTCCTGATGACCATGCCTGTATGTGATCCCTTTCTCTTAAGTGTGGGAAGAACTCATGATTTGTGTCTAACAAAATAGTCAAAGGGGATGGGATGTTTTCATTAATCATGTCATTTTATAAAGGAAAGGTGATGGGAGAGCACTTTAATGACTACACTATGTGATATAAGACTGTTCAGCAATCTGGAGAGAGAGAAACTCTCTTTTGCTGGCTATGAAGGAGTCAGTTGCCCTAAGCACAATGACTTACAGTGAGGCCCATGCATTAGGCAACTGCAGGCAGCCTCAAGCGGCTCAGCATTGAAGCCCTTGAACCACAAGAAAATGAATTCTTATAACCCATCAGGCTGGGATCCAGTCACTGGCCACCGTGTATAAGAACAACATGAAGATTTGGGAGGAAGGAAAGGTTTTTATTAACAGCGTACCCAACCTAGTCAGGAGTTGGGGGTGCTGAGAGCATTTCTGTTCCAAGGCAACCTCTTCCACAAAGCACAGAAATTCCCATGATCCTAGAATACTAAAGTCTAAATCCATGCCCACAACTTCCCCACTATTGCTTCTGTGTCCTTTTGGAATTCAATATTGTACAAATGGGTCTCCATCCTCAGGCTCTCTCTCTCACTCTGGTGCACTTTTGTGAATTTAAGCATGGCCATTGCCTCATGCAACTCTCTCTGTCTCTCCTGAGGTCTGGGGTGCACTGCCAGATCACTCCACGTGATTGTGCATGGGACACTCCACTCATGGAGCCCAGGTTCCCAAGGCTACCTGTATCCCTGTGCCCAGGAACATTCACAGCTCACACCTCCATGTGTTGCTCCCAGCCTTCGTGCACTGCTCTTAGATCAAGAGAATGGAAGCAGTCCAGGACCCACGTGTTGTGTTGCACAGTATCTGAAAGACTGGCACCTGGAACAGCACATCCCAGCGTGGGATTCTGCCTCTGTGAGCTGCCTTCCAACCATTCAAAGCCTAAGCCTCAGGCAGGCCCAGTGCCTGCCAGTCCCTTCAATGCTCCCCTCAAGTCCTCACAAGAGTCCTCCCCAATTTGGGGGTGGGAGGCAAGCAAGAGAGGGAGGCTTCTGTGTGCATTCTGTTTTGAAGTCCTCTCCCAAAATCCCACACTTTGTAGAAGTGTCCAGTTGTTCAACCCATGTGGGCCAGTGTTGGCTGCATTTGTCACAGTTGTATTTGCCTCTCTTCAGGCCACTATTTTGTGGAAGGGGACAGAAGTTTCCCAGCCACACACAGCACATAAGCATTTGGCCCAGGGCAGGGTAGCCAGCCCTGACCCTGAAGCTTGCTGACCCCCAACATAACAGTGTGTTTTGACCTTTTCTGCCCCACACAGCCTCAGAAAAGTTACTCCTGGCTGGGTCACCCGCAGCCTCCTCCTGCAGCCCTTCCCCTGCTTTGTCGCTTCCCCGGCAGTGGGAAATGCACATTAGCTTATTTACAGTTCCCTCGGGTAGCCTCCCTTCTCTGGGGTTCTGCCTATGGCTGCGATCTCCCCCTTCCCCCTTCTCCGGTGGACTGCAGCCTCTGTGCTGGATCAGGGTTCCCCTGGATTGGGGTCTTATCCACTTCCTAGCCAACCGGTCTGACCATCCTGTTACATTCTGACAAGTGAATAAGCTTAGAAGTGGATTCTTGCCTAGTCAAAACTCCAGAGGAGAAAGCATCCCACTCAACACCTTGAGATCCTGAGCAGAGAATGTAGCCAAGTTGTGTACAGACTTATAACCTATGAAAAATAAAAGATAATAACTATATTTTGTTTTTACCTGTCACATTTGGTAACTTCCTATGCAGCCATTGAAAGTTAATACACTTATCTACAGACATTACAGACTTTAATTCCATAATAGTGAAGTGATCTTTCACCCCGAACCTGCACAACTCCTCAGTTCCCCATTTGGTTTTAATGGTAACTCCTGCTTTTCAGAAGCTGGAGGAAACCCCAAATATATAAACATTCTATAAAATACATAACCAAATTCTTCACCAAAGACTAGAGGATTAAAGTAGAATAAAAAGTCCTAATAACTAAATACAATGTGGGACTGTGGTTCAGATCTTGTATCAGAAATAATACATCGTAGGCAATTGGAAAAATGTTATTTATTTTTGGAGCCTTTTGCCTTTAAAAAAAAGATTTTATTTATTTGTCTGTTTGTTTATTTCTAGAGAGAGGGGAAGGGAGGGAGAAATAGAGGGAGAGAAACATCAATGCATGGTTGCCCTCACAAACCCCCCACTGGGGACCTAGCACACAACCCAGGCATGTGCCCTGACCGGGAATTGAACCGGTGACTCTTTGGTCCACAAGATGACACTCAATCCACTGAGCCACATCAGCCAGGGCCGACAAAAATTTTTAAAAGCCCCTAGATGTATTAATATTGATTTTCTGATTTTGATAATTCTACCATGCTAATGTACAATGTTAACATTTAGAGATAGAGAATGAAAGCAATAAGGAGCTCTCTTATTTTTGCAATAAAAAAAAATCTTATTGACCAAATACAAAGTTTTAATCAATGTCAATATTTTAATGCATGATAATGGCTAAAACACCTATAGCACCTACTTGAGATTAGATTCAGGAGCAGAAAATAATAAGCAGAGTTGAGTAATTTTGAAGAAAAAATATGAAAAGTGACTTTTTGTGTACATCCTGTTGAGGCTCAACCTTTAATAAATAAATTATGTAGATAAGCAAATAAGTTATTACAGGAAGGGTTGAGGAATAATATGATGGTGGTAAATTCAATGCACTATGGCATGTAGGAAAAACACTTGTAGGTATAGGCTCATCAATTAAAGATACATTAAGGTTCTTTATGTCTCTGTCATATATACAGATACATACATATAGCTATATTAGATATAGATATAAATACATAGATTATATTTTACCCATTCTGCTCATCTCTTGCTCTTCAATGGGCTGTTCAATACTCTTACATTTAATATAATTTCTGATGAAGCAGAAGTTGTCTCTGCCATTTTACTATTTGTAAAATAGTATTTACTATTTGCATGCTTTTGTGTCAAATATGTATTTTTAGGGTATTATTCTCATTCCTTCTTTTAAAATTAAAATTTATTTTTATTTTGTATTAAATTTACTGACATGACACTGGTTAATAAAATTATAATTGTTTGAAGTGTACATTTTATGATGCATCATCTGTATATTACATTGCATGGCTACCACCCAAAGTCAAATCTCCTTTGTCACCATATACTTGACCCCTTTTACACTTCGCTACCTCCCATCCCCCTTTCCTCTGGAAACCACTATACTGTCGTCTGTGACCATGGGATTTGTCTTTTTGTTTTGTTTGCTCATTTGTTACCTACAATTTATATTCCGCATATGAGGGAAATTATATGGTTCTTGACTTTTTCTGTCTGGCTTACTTTGCTCTTTTTTAACTATATATTTTTGAGTTAATCTCTCTTTGGCTTTATTGTGTTTTTAAGTAGCACCTTAAACAAAACCTAGTTTGCATAAACAGTAACTTTACTTAAATAGTATAAAAAAAACTTTCCTCCAATATACCATCAGCACAGTTTTATAATCATTGCTTTACATAGGGTATTAGTTTCCTAAGGCTTCTTCAACAAATGACCAAACTAGGGGGCTTTAGAGAAGAGAAATTTATTCTACCACAGCTGTGAATGTTAGAATTCATATCAAGGTATTGGCAGAGCCACATTCCCTTCTGAAATCTCCAAAGAAGGATCTTTTCATGCCTCTCCCACTATCTGGTGGCTCTCAAAAATCCTGGTGCTCCTTGACGTGCCACTGCGTCATTCCAAATTGCCTCCATCTGCACATGACTATGCTGAGCTGCACTGGCCTCTGTCATCTGTACTGAGGCTCCCCTCAACCCCGTGCAGCAGCACATTGCCCAGCACTTGTTCTCAGTAGCTGCAAAGCACTTTAAGTTGGCTCTGTCCTGTCAGCACTCCAAGACAAGCAAGGCAGAAAACAGTCTCCATGCAGCTCCTCAAAATGTCTTTACAACAATGGACCCATGTTTCAGTCATCGTTTTCCCTTCTCAGGAAGAAGTTGGAAACTGGAATTTCTCCTTTTATAGCATGCAGCACTTAGCCAAGGGGAGAGACTATGGCAAGTATATGTCACCATTTTTCCTATCAGCTTCAATATGGCTGGTTATGGTTTGGGTGCAGAAGCCTCCTGTTTTGCGGATTTGCAAAGGGAATTGATCAATGTCTCCTGGTGGTCCGGGTGCTGGTAGGGGGTCCTGGGGCTTACCATCCTGCCATGTTGCTGATGTTCCTGATAATAATCCCATAAACTCCAGATTGTTTACATACAGCAGGCAATTCTTGTAAAATACTTAATTTTCTCCTTTGTGACACTCATTTATCTGAGACTTGAAAGAGAAGCAACAGCTGACCCTCAAAGCTCCTAAGCAGATGATTTAAGTGCTTTTTTTTAAATATTTGCTTTGAGCACCAGAGAGCTGGAGACTAAAGCTTAATTAAGTTTCCATATGCTCCTAGGCTAGATTAAGTTTTCTTTGGTTAAATAAAAATGAAAGGAAAATTTATCTATGGCCTGATTTCCCTGTGCTCTTACTGTTCATCTTCAAAAGTTCCAAAGGCTAATTAAAAAGTGAATAAAAGCAGAAAAGGCAAAGTAATAAATAAAATGGTAATCCTTTGAAATTATGAAAGTACAGTGCAGATCAACTCTGTGAAGGAGGCTGATATTTTCTCAATATCTGAAGCATAACAGATGGGCAGAAACAAGTTGCCTATTCACACCGCTTAAATATGGTTATCTCAGGGTTGATAATTATTTTAAGAAGTTTTCTGACTAGCATCTTTATTTTACCTTTGCTCTCATTCAGAATCTAATTGTGAACTTAAAATTACTAGTTTGATCTTCCTATAATTGATAACAATGTACTAAGCTTGGGATGGATTCGTCATCACTGAAGAGCTAAACCATATCTGAATTGTATATTCGTGTCTTATGATAAACAGAACAAATGACAATTTTGTGTTGTGTCCATTTATAATTAATTGGTTAATTGCTTACCACTGTAAATAAAGACCCCTCTTACCATTTTCTGTTCTCATATGAAAATACAGGGTTGAATTTGGTCATCCCAAGAAATATACTGTAGGTTATAAATCTACTGTCTTTTGAGGTATTTGTGAAGTACCCCCATATGATTCTTAAGGAACTGATTTTCAATTAGAGATCCTTATAGAAACTGAAGCAGCTGTTGGATTACGTAAAATACAGAATATAGAGAAAACTAGATACTATTAGAATCTCAAATTCCACTTTGGGTGAGAATCACAGATAACGTATATCAAAAAATGTATCTGAAGCTCTTCCACAGCTCTGTGTCCTTTTGAATATATTGCACAAATAATGAGGCTTTATAGACACTACACTGTTTAAAAAAGCAAACAAAGCAGTTTGTGTATTTTGGAAATAATGATTGAATTTCATTTTAATAAATTAATGCTGTACTCCCAATTACATATGATAATTTGTTCACCTCTTAAGCTATAGTAATTGGCTTTTATAACCTAAAAAATGTATGGGTGTTTACATTAACCTGTGCATTTAATTAGCATTTAGCTTGTTGCCCTTGAACTCATTAACAGTCTGTTGTCTGCATGCAACATCATTACTGTTCTTTCTGGAAGAAAGGGATAAAAAGACAATCCTTATTAATATTCAATTAGTTGATAAATAATTTAAGTTGCACCTTAATAAGGTAAATTATGTGGTTAAGAAGTTAAATCAATAGCATTTGCTATGGCTTTTTCTTCCGCCTTCTTCAAGCAAACTTGTACCAAATTAAACATATCACACTGAAAATGTATTTATTGCTCTATTTTCCTTGCTTAGTAATATTGTTAGGATTAAATAAAACTAACATGAAATTCTAACTGTGAATGAAAACTGGTGTAAAATTTCCTAGTCTGTGGTATATTTTCACATTCTTTTTTAAAGGTTTCATTCATTTATTTTTAAAGAGAGAGGAAGAGAGATAGAAAGAAAGGGAGAGAAATATCTATGTGTGGTTGCCTCTCATGCACCCCACACTGGGGACCTGGCCAGAAACTCAGGCATGTACTCTGACTAGGAATCAGACCAGTGACCCTTCAGTTCAAAGGGTCAAAAGGTTAATCCAGCACGCAATCCACTGAGCCACACCAGCCAGGGCTATTTTCACATTCTTTGTGCTGAATAATATTTTATATAGATTGATTCTAGTCACCTAATCCAGACCAGTATCGATCTAAGCATTGAGTGTAGTTGTTTCTTCCTATCAAGAACTGGAGAGTTACAGAACTGCCAATTGCTTTATTCTGTTCTGAAATTGAGTAGTATGTGTAACTTAGTCGTTTTTGCCATGCTTCCTCCATTCAAGAGCTAGTTCCTTCAATACATTTCAAGTCACATGGTGCAATCTCTAAAAAAAATAGTGGAAGCTTCAAGAATTTTAAGAATTAACATATTGCCTAAACTATGGTTTAGATTTCTTGGATCTCTTTGGAACATTAGGAATCAGTTGTAAAGGCCCATGCATTTCATTCATGATATATTCCAAATGTAGTCCTTTAAATTATTGTCCTTCCAGCCCTTTTGCTTTGTAGATTTTGTGACAGAAGTCATTAGCTAACAAGTCTATATGAACTCAAAAATTATATTCCTGAATGATGATGCCTAAGGTATGCAATGAAATTTAAATATTTCAGCCTGGGCTGTGGGGCATTGTGTATTCATTAGTTTATGCTCCATTCTAGAACTCAGTTTCTGTATTCGGAATTGTATGTGAAGGGTATTTAGTTAGCGCTCTAATGAGGAAGCTCAGCCTGCAAAAGTGGCTCCTGAAGGTCTTCCACTTATCTTTATATCTGATCACTATCAGTGGATATTTTAATTAAAATTATGGATATTAGAAATATTTAGTTTGTGTGTCTGTGTATTAAGTAGTGGTCTCAAGGATACGAATTTTCCAATATAACATTGAGACAATGCATGGGTATAAAAACCTCAGAAACCATTACCTTGTAATGTTAGGATTAACACACTAGACTTGTTTCTCAAAGTTCTTGTGTTATCTTGAAATGGAGAGTTATGATTATGGTTGACCGAAACCAGTGAGGTTAATTGTATTTCCCTCTGACATACAGCCTTTTTTATATCAATTGAATTATTCTTGAAAATTTTGGTTTAAACTGTTAAGCAACAAACAGTTAAAACTTCATCCAGATTACAGAATAATTTAAGTAATTGTGTTTATGCTTGCTTAATAATCAATGTTTAGAGATAAGTTAAAATTTAATTTGATCAGATATGTTTTTATTTTAAGCTGGTGCCTAATTATTTGACTTGTGGCTTATCCTGGCCAACAGTTAAAGACTACTCACATCTACAGGAAATGATCTATTAGTTGTACATGACAAAAATCAATATAGGTCACTTTGCACCAGTAATGAGTCTATTCTAGGCAATACTCAAACTAGGAGATAGGGTGTTTTGGGGTTTCATATCTTTTTGTTGTGTGCATTTGTTCCTCAAAACCCTTAGTCATATTTTTAAGGCCTAAAGTCTTTTAATATATACTGTGTAATCAATGATATTGTCTCTCATAGAAAGAAAATACTAAAATATTGTGACCGTTAAATAAGTTAACAAGTTATAGGTACATTTTTCCTAGAAAGATAAATTTGCATTACTTCAACAAATACAATATATAAAATGGATAATGTTTTTATGAGAAATCTCCAAAACTGTGCCACCTTGCTCTGTAATACTGATATTAATGATAATCCATATTGCACCTATCTCAAATGATTAAATAACTTTGTGATAATATAAGATTTCATCATAGTCAAATTTTCATAACTTAATGCTATAATTAGTGTGCTAGCATAAAAATCCAAGAAGGCATATTGGGGTTAATTTAATCCACTTTATATTTTTATTTTTATTTTTTATAAATTTTTTAAAAGATTTTATTTATTTATCTTTAGAGGGGAAGGGTTAGGGAGAGAAATATCAATGTATGTTTGCCTCTCATGCATCCCCTGCTGGGAACTGGCCTGCAACCCAGGCATGTGCCCTGACTGGGAATTGAACCACGATACTTTGGTTCGCAGGCCTGCACTCAATCCACTGAGCTACACCAGCCAGGTCCACTTTATATTTTTAAAGTTTAAAAAAATTGTATACTGTGTTGCAGACATTGGGGAAAAATGAAACCCAGAATGGATTCAAAGTGTTTGCTGGATATTCAGTTGAAATATGAAAAACACAGCTGATGTTTTATACATGGCAGAGCAGTAAGAATATTATAATTATAAAATGTAACCACAAGATTCAATAACATAATTGGTGGCTATTATTCAATTTATAAGAAATAACAAGTGTTGGAGAAGTTGTGGACAAATGGGAACACTTGTGCACTGTTGGTGGGAATGTAAATTGGTGAAGCCATTATGGAATAGAATATAGGGGTTCCTCACAAAATGAAATATAAAACTACCACATGACTCAGAAATTCCACTTCTTGGTATTTATCCAAAGAAAATAAAAACACTAAATTGAAAAGATATATCTATCCTATGTTTACTCTAGCATTATTTGCAATAGCAAAGATGTAAATAACCTAAGTGTCTATCGATGGCTAAATGAATAAAGAAACTATTATATGTGTGTGTGTGTGTGTGTGTGTGTGTATACATCACAATTATATAGAGGGTGGGGAAAAAGTAGGTTTACATTTGCGAGTACCCAAAACACAAAGTTTATTTTTATATTTGGCTGGCCAAAAAGTTTTAGTTTTTTCTGTATGATGGCTCCTACAGTGCTTAATTGTCTTTTAAGTTCATTCAAAACAATTTTATTAGATCATATTCTGACAGCTGTAATATCAGCATGCATTTAAAAAATTTATCAAATTGGTGAATTTTTGTGCAGCCATTTTAATGTTGAAGATGGAAGAAAATATGCAATATTTTTGGTGTGTTATGCTTTAGTATATCAAGAAAGGTAAAAATGCAACTGAAACACAAAAAAAGATTTGTGCAGTGTAGGGAAAAGGTGCTGGGACTGATCTGACATGTGAAAGTGGTTTGCTAAGTTTCTTGGTACTGTTGACATTTGGGGCAAATAATTCTTTGCTGTAGGGTTGTCTTATGCTCTGGAAGATGTTTAGTAGCAGCCCTGGTTTCTAACCACTAGAAGCCGATAGTGGGAGATAGCCAACATGCTCAAAATATTCAAATCAATAAAGTTTTGGTGATAATGAAAAATGTGCCTTTTATTTTATGGGGAAAACCATACATACTTTTTGGCCAACTTAACATTATTAATAATTATAATATTTTCCATATGAAAAACTATAAACCTACTTTTGCCCCAACCCCAATATAACAGAATATTATGTATAACAAAATATTATATATAATAGAATTAGAATATTATTCAAGCATAAAAATAAATTAATTTTTATATTTGCAACAACACAGATGGACCTTGAGGGCATTGTATTTACTAGATGAAATGTCAGACAGATAAAGCAAACACTATGATCTAATGTATACGTACATTCTAAAAAAAATCATCCCTGACTGGTGGCTCTGTTAGTTGCAGCTTTGTCCTGTACACCAAAAAATGGTTGAAAGCTTAATTCATAGTTAAGGCACGTACCTATATTGAGAGTTCCATCCTTGGTTGGGGCACCTACAGGAGGCAACCGATCTATGTTTCTCTCTCACATTGATGTTTCTTTCTCTTCCTTTTTCTTTTCCCCCACCTTCCTCTTTCTCTAAAATCTATAACCATATCTTTGGGTGAGGATGAAAAAGTGTTGTTTTTTATTTTTTAAATAAAGTTCATAGATAGAGAACTAATTGATGGTTGCCATAGATGAGGAGTGAGGGGTGGGCAAAATCATGAATAGAGCCTAACAGTACAGACTTCCAGTTATAAAATAAATAAGTCATGGGGATGTAAGGTACAGCATGGAAACTAGAGTCAATAATGCTCTATATATTTGAAAGTTGCTAAGAAAGTAAATGTTAAGAGTTCTCAGCATAAAATATATTTTATGTATGGTGACATATGTTAACTAGATTTATCATGCTGATCATTTTACAATATACACAAATATCTAATCATTATATTGAATACCTGTAGCTAATAGAATGTTGTATGTCAATTATACCTCAGAAAAAATATAATGCAGTTCAAGTGGCCATGATTTCTGTAACTATTTCTCTAAGGACAAAATTATGAAAAGAAATGTATTTTGTCAATTGCCTCAAGTCACCCCACACTATAGGTAATTTTTATTATTCTCAGAAAGGATGAAGTTTGTCAAGAATGAATTTCAAGTTCTTTGTTCATCAGGAACCATTCACTTAATATCCCCTTCTGAATTTAAATACAAGCAGAAAAAATCTCAGATTCCATTTATTGACTTTTCAATAGATTAGTGAAATTTATAAATTTTTAGAATGACTATTCATGACAGGAAAACAAATTACTAAATTTCCAGAAATAGGAAAGAAAGATGAATAATTACAGATAATAAAGGATAAAAGACAATATGATATCAATATCCTTGACAAATTGGAAAATTGGAAAAAAATTTGAAAAGCACACCTTTCCAATATAGACACAAGAATAAATCTGAATGCCCCTATGTTTATTTAGAAACTAAACTATCATAACTTACCCTCCCATATAAAATGGATCCAGTTGATTTCACCAGAAATGATAATATCAATCTAACAAAATCTTACATGTTTTTCAGGAGGTATAATATTTTATTTTATCACATTAGTTTATATTTTAAAAAACTATACATTATTGGAGAAGATATAATGAACTAGGACATTTTTTCCATTGCTGGAAGGAGAATAAACTGACACATATATGCATAATTATGTATGTTTCCTCATCTAAAAAATAAGGAAAAGAATACTTAAATCAGAGATAGGGATAAAATAAAAAATATATATGTAAGCATCCAGCATAATACTTGGTACATAGTGACACTTAAACTTGATTGTCTGCAAAAAGAAAAAATCACAAAGAAGCAATAATTGAACACCTTTTATATTTCTTATAAATTTTGTATCTTTTGATAGTTCCAGCCAAGATGGAGACATAGATAGAAACCCTTCACTTTCTCACACACCCAAAAGGAGGATAACAACCAATCTAAAATCAATACACAACCAGATGTGCCAGAAAGTCAAACTGCATGGAACTCTAACAACCAAGTAACTAAAGAAAAAATCAAACAGAACAACCAGACTCGTAAGAACCTGCAGCAAGGCTGTGCTGGTGGGGCCAGATGAGAAAACCACAGCAAGGCGGTGAACCTCTCAGAAAAACTGTGGTGATGTGGCAGACCATGCTGGCCAGGCTGGCTGAAGGTGAAACTGAGACTCCCACTTCACTCTGGAGTACAGCAGTTGCTGTGGTAAGAGAAACTCCTAGTCTCACAGGACTGGTCAATGGAAAGTGTGCTACAGATGATCAAGTGAGCTGCATTGTTCCTTCTCTGGCCCCATCCCCACAGGCAGTCCTGCAGCACAGCAAAGAGGATTGCCCTGTGTGGGGGTGAGGGGAGGGAATACCTAAGGGGGAATATTCACCTCTTTACAAGCTATCAGCTGCACCAAGACAAAGAAATATGGCCCAAATGAAAGAACAGAGCAAAACTTGAGAAAGAGAGCTAAATGATGAGGAGATAGCCAACGTATCTAATGGATAATTTAAAGCTTTGGTAATCAAAATGCTCACAGAACTAATTGAGCTTGGTTGAAAAATGAAAACCAAATTAAATATACCCAAAATTAAATACAGAAAAATATTCAGGGAACCAACAGTGACAGGAAGGAAACCATGACTCAAAGCAATGATTTGGAACAAAAGGAAAAAATAAACATCCAACCAGAACAGAATGAAGAAACAAGAATTCAAAAATATGAAGAGAGATGAACAAACCTCTAAGACAACCTGAAACATTCCAATATCCAAATTATAGGGGTGCCAGAAGGAGAAGAACAACAGCAAGAAATTGAAAACTTATTTGAACAAATAATGAAAGAAAACTTCCCCAGTCTGGTGAAGGAAATAGGCTTCCAGGAAGTCCAGGAAGCCCAGAGAGTCCCAAAGAAGTTGGACCCAAAGAGGAGCACGCCAAGCCACATCATCATTAAACTACCCAAGATTAAAGATAAGGAGAGAATCCTAGAAGCAGGAAGAGAAAAGGAAACAGTTTCCAACAGAGGAGTTCCCATAAGGCTATCAGCTGATTTTTCAAAAGTAACCTTGCAGGCAAGAAGGGGCTGGAAAGAAATATTTGAAGTCATGAAAGGCAAGGACCTACATCTAAGATTACTCTACCCAGAAAAACTATCATTTAGAATGGAAGGGCAGATAAAGTGCTTCCCAGATAAGGTCAAGTTAAAGCAGTTCATCATCACCAAGCCCTTATTATATGAAATGTTCAAGGGACTTATCTAAGAAAAAGATAAAACTCTGAACAGCAAAATGACAACAAACTCACAACTATCAATTAATGAACCTACAAGAAAAACAACAAAAACAAAAACTAAGCAAACAATGAGAACAGGAACAGAATCAAAGAAATGTGCATCACGTGAAGGGATTTCAGTGGGGAGGGATAAGGAAGGAATGCGGGGGAAGGTACAGAGAAGAAGAAGAAGCATAATGAATAGGCATAAAATAGATGGGGAGAGAGAAAAAATGACATAGGAAACAGAGGACTCAAAGAACTTATATGTACAACCCATGGACATGAACTAAGGTGGGGAATGCTGGAGAGTTGGAGAGACAGGGCTGAGCGGGGGATAAGGGCCGAAAATCGGGAAAACTGTAATAGCATAATCAATGAAAAATACTTTAAAATTTTTTAAAAATAAAAAATAGGATTCTAAGAACTAAAAAAAAAAAAAACTGTCTTTTAAGTACCCAGAGGCAGACAAACATTGTTGAACATGCAAGAACTTAGGGACTATAAATCCTATGAACTTCTTAACAAAATTATTGAAACATGAATGTTAACCATAAGATATGAACAATAAACAATGGCAAAAGAAAATTAAAAAAACTTTTTGTGTCTTCCACTTGACCATAAACTGTAAAGTTGAATATGATATTCATGTTTACTGTTTTACCATAATACATTGTATAGGGCTCACCATATTGGCATGCAGGAACACTCATTAAATTTATGGATTTCATTTAGCTTCCCTAATCAATAAAGAGAAATTTCACATGCTAAAATTTCCTTGATATCAATGGGAAACTATAACACATTTATATAGAAGGTATATAATGAATGAGCATATATAAAAGGTATTGTGACATAATAAAATTTGGAAGAAATACATTTAAACTCTAGCTTGCTATCCACCATTCACTATTGATTCAGCTTTTCTAAATGTCCATTTATATTAATATGCCTCTGGAGTGAAGATGATACATCTTACTGAGTTTCTGTTATATTAAATAAGAAAATATGCATTTAAATGTGTTGTATACTTTACATGATCACAGTGACATGGTAGGTTAGGATTCAAATATATGACTATTTCAACTACATACAAAATTTCACATATGGGGAGACTTATGAGGTCAGCATCAAAAACACTATCAAAGTTTGTCAAGGACATATAAAGAAAATTGATACAAGAAATTGATATCATTCATATGTATGAAAAAATTCCTTTAAAATAGTAACACAGAAAAGCTAAGAATAGCACTGATGTACATTACAGGAGAATGGATAAACAACTTGACACACTTGCTTGTTGAAATATTATTTTGCAATGATAAAGAATGAAGTACTGATGTACAGTTTCAACAAATTATGAAACATAATGTTGACCAAAAATTCAGACATTAAAATAGTTGTAATGGTCTGTATGCTTTCACCCATATGGTGTTCAAGAACAGGTAAAACTAATTTTTAGTGTTAAAAAAATCAGTTCAGTGGTTGATTAAGGGGTGTAGAAAATGACTACAAGAGAGCAAGAAAGCACTTTATTAAAGGAAATGTTCTATAGCTCAAAAAAGATACTGGTTAGATGGATGTATATGTTTGTCAAAATATTAACTTAAATACTTAATATTTGTGCATTTTACACACATACATTTTTATATTTTTTATTGTTGACACTATTACGGATGTCCTGTTCCTCCCCCCCTTTTTTCCCCTCTCCACCAAGCCCCTGACACTCCCCACCCTGATGTTCACCACATCGTTGTCTGTATCCATGGGCTTTGCATGCATGCATATATATATGTCCTTTGGCTTATCTCTTCCAGTCACCCCATACCCTCTAATCTGAGATATATCAGTTTTTTCCATGTATCCATGCCTCTGGTTTGTTTTTTGCTTTTTTTGTCAATTTATTTTGTTCATCAGATTCCACATATGAATAAGATCATATGGTATTTTTATTTCTCTGACTAGCTTATTTCTCTTAACATAATACCCTACAGGTCCATTCATGCTGTCACAAATGATAAAAATTCCTTTGTTTTTACAAGGGTATAGAATTCCATTGTGTAAATGTACCACAGCTGTTTTATCCACTCATTTTATGAATGATTATTTGGGCTGTTTTCAGACCTTGGCTGTTGTAAATAATGCTGCTTTCAGCATAAGGGTGTATATATTCTTTCTGACTAGTGGTTTGGGATTTTTAGGATATATTCCCAGAAGTTGAATTGCTAGGTCAAAAGGAAGTTCTATTTCTAATTTTTTTGAGGAAACTCCATAATGTTTTCCACAGTCTCTGTACCAGTCTGTCTTCCCACCAAGAGTGCACTAGGATTTCTTTTTCTTCGCATACTCACCAGCATTTGTTGTCTGTTAATCTATCGATGATAGACATTCTGGCAAGCATGAGGTGATATCTCATTGTGCTTTTAATTTATATTAATTAAAAGTTAATAATTAAAAATTGCAAGACTCTGTACATAATCTAGGTCCTTGAAATCTTGTGCTATACATGCATGGTATATGGAAGTCCTTATTGATTCTAATATTTCACATAACAGTGATTTTCCAAGGACAACAAAAATATTTGTTTTACTAGCTTGCTAAGGATAATGATATATCACAAACTCGATGGCTTAAAAAACAAATATATTTTTCTCAAATTCTGAAAGCTGGACATCCAAGATCAAGTTGTTGGCAGTTTTGGTTTCCCCTAAGTCCTCTCTCATTGTTTTGCAGATGACCATACCCTTGCTGTGCACACATACCTGGTGTCTTTCCCTCATCTTACAAGGACATTAGTCATATTGGATTAGGGCCTCACTCTTATGGCTGCAGATAACCTTAATTACCTCTTTAAAGACCATATCTTCAATTACAATCACAGTAAGGGTCAAGGCATTGACATGTGAATCATGGGGGGGACACAATTCAATCTATTAACCTTTATCCTCTCAGCTTGGATCTGGAACATCAACAGGGCTGGGATCAAACTATTAGCCATGGACATGCTTGTCATAGATTTGCACTAGGCGTATAGAAATTCTATTTAGAGACTAGTCACAGTTTCTTCATTGCACTTGTGAGTAGAAAACTCAAAATGGAGTTCATGGAGAAGACTTTTTCTTGAAGAACATTGCATAAATATCTTCCAGAATGAAATGGAAGAATTGACTAAGAGTAAATAGTCTGACACACATTGTTTTGACTGCCCTCTACATATAGGGCATCTCCTGGAAGAGTTATTTACTCCTTTGGTAGTGCTGTTGTATGCAAACAATAAACTAGAGTTCCTATTGTCAAGAAGATACTCATTGTAACAAAAATGGTAAAGTAAATTTCTTTATATGTTCATTGTTAGAGGAATTTTGAACTTTAAGAACCCTGGACTTCAGTTTATTTGCAATTTAATATTCGATTTTTCATTTTTCTGATAATACCACAATGGGATAGAACTTATATTAATTTTCCAGCATTTACATTAAAAATATTTGAAGTATCCTAACATTTTCATTAATTTCCATTAAACAACCTCTGATGAGGACAAAATGTAGCATTGGCTGTAAGGTAGACTATGGCCTTTGGGGACAGGGGTAAACTTGACTTTCACCACAAATGGTACATGGAGTTTCTATTAGAGAGTAGTGGTTCATTTCATGTGAGTAATACCACAAGAAAGAGCATAGGCTTAAGGCTAAATTCCATTTTTTAAAGATTTTATTTTATTTTATTTTTCTTTAGAGGGGAAGGGAAGGAGAGAGGGAGAGAAATATCAATGTATGGTTGCCTCTCATGCATCCCCTGCTGGGAAATGGCCTGCAACACAGGCATGTGCCCTGACTGGGAATTGAACCATGATTCCTTTGGTTCTCAGGCCTGCATTCAATATACTGAGCTACACCAGCCAGGGGTAAATTCCAAATTTTTAAATAAAGGTTTTATTTATTTTTAGAGAGAGGGGAAGGGAGGGAGAACAAGAGGGAGAGAAACATCAATGTGTGGTTGTCTCTCATGTGCCCCCCCACTAGGGACCTGGCCCACAACCCAGGCACACTCCCTGGCTGGGAATGGAACCAGTGACCCTTTGATTTGAGGGATGGTGATCAATCCACTGAGCTACACCAGCCAGGGCAAATTCCAATTTTTTAAAATATCAAAGACCCGGGAGACATTTAAGGCAATGCTGACTTAGTACTCCTTCCTGTTTCCTTAATTAAAAATTTTCCATGAATTCTTTTGGCATCTCGCCCTTTCCTTCTTAGACATCTACTGGAAATAAAACAAGTCACTTAGCTGGTGGAGGACATTTCCCAGTTGGGTGAGCTAAAGACAGGTAATTCTATATCTTTTCTTTGTTCTCCATCTTGGCCTGAATTGAGGCAATAATCTTAGTAAGAGTTGCTTGTTCTGGAGATCCAAACTATTCCTCAGCTGAGATATTCTTAGAATTTTGGTGAGATTTAAGGATGGGGTTCTTATATTAAATTAAGATTTCCAATGGCAGAATCATCAGAAATAACCTGAGCATTTTGTATCTATTTGTTTTTGATTTTTGTATTGGAAATACACAAAGAAAATTTGTTTATTAAGCCTCTCAGACAACAGAAAGAAGCAGTGTTAATTTTGAGTATCTATGCTAAATGAAGGTATAAAGGTTTTAAGTGTTTGTCAGTTCAGCATTATTATGGTGTCTATTTTATTTTCTGTTCTTTTCCAGTCACTTCAGTTTAAAAAGTTCTCTCCTCTATAAGAATAACAACTTTTTGAGGACAGAACTAAGTCTTGGCCTTATTAAATATCTTTCTAACACCAGGTACAATCACATATATGTATTGTGGAAAATCAATAAATATATTTGATTAGTTGTATACAATTTCATTTGAGCTGCATAATTATAATAATCAGAAAAATGAGCAGTTTCTTTCAGGATTTTGTTTAAATAGATTGTATTTCAAACTAAGCATATTGGTAAATTGTGTTTTTAGTCATGAAATATTTATGCTTTCCTTTAAAAACAAAATTTAAAAAGGCAGTAGCATATATTAGTTGGTAATACTCCATTTTTAAAATTTTTTAAAAGAATGGGACACATTATAATGGATAATGATCAAAAACAATTTTATTTTGCTCATATCAGCTTATCTGAATGCATAAATGAGACTGAGAGATTTTTCCCACTTTTATATGTCATATCCAAAAGTTTATAGCCAACATAATAATTGGGCTATGTCATTTTCTCCATTTATTTATAGGAGAATTGGGTAAAAGATATTTGACATTTCAGATCACAGTTTAAAATATTTCTATGAAGTTTTCTTTCCTATTTTATTTTAATTAAGTAATTCTTGGGCTCAGAAACTAAGGTTGATGTTATGTTTGGCTTGTTTTTATACAAAGGATTGATGTATGAAGAAAGAGACAGAAATACTCTCTCCCCACTCCCCTTTCCTCCATTTATCTGTTTAGGATACTGATCCTTCTATGAATATCAATCAACCAATTAAAATGGATGACACTCTGAATTCCAAGTAAAACTATTTAGGTAGATGCCTAGTACATAGATCTTGCATGTAACAGGAAAAACAATCCAGTTTCTGTTCTGTGCATTTTATATTCCTCTCTAGTACTACATTTTGTGAGTTTACACTTCAAATAAAAAACAAGCAGACTGAAAAGTGTAACTGTGCCTTTTCAGCTTACTTCCAATGTGAGATGAATACTAATATTTCACTCCCTTCAAACAGTGTGAAAAATTGGTCATTGAAAACCCTAAGTATGTTGGTGGTGCACTTGCTGGGTTCAATGCTTCATTCATTCTTACCTTGCTTTAAATTGAATTTCAACTCACAGAGAGAAAAAAATATGGGAAGGGAAAAGAAAGAATCAGTGAAAGCAATAAAAAGTGTAGAGAACATAAATATAAATCTGCCTCCTTTCATTCTGCTACAAAATATTAGAAATCACCTTGATTTTTCTTGCAGTTAATCATTTATAGGGAAGTTCAAAAATCAATCTGTGCTTTTGTTTATTCGTTTACAGTCTAGACTTTTTCTTAATTAAAAAAATATGTGTATGTAAGAGTGATTTCATTTCCCAATTTTGTGCTGGGGGCAGTTTTGAAAATATGCTTCGCTGGCTTCTGCTTACACATGAACCTTTAATGCTTCATGTCCTTGGCATATACGATAGGTGTTGGAACCCTGAGAATATTCTTATGCCTTCAAATATTTTCAATTTTTAAATACTATCTAGGCATCACAACCACTTCACTTACTATATGTATTTGATAATGTCTAAATTTATTTCTACTGACTAGATGTGTCTTTTGCATATCTGACTGCTATGGGACATCTCCTCTTGAAAGCATCACATCAACTTTATCAAACCCACACTTACCAACCTGGTTTTACGACATGCCTTCTCAAACAGGTACTAAATGCCCACGATAGGGCCATTATAGAGTCCAGGCCACTCCCACTTACCCCTCTTTCCCTCATTCCTCAGTCAATAAATAGCTACTCCTGATTCTATTTTTTAATTTTCTTTTTTGTTCTCAAGTTACTACTTTTCACAAAACCTACCTTAGTCAGAATCATTGAAGATTTTACAGCTAAGAGCCCCCTAACTAGTCTCACTACTTGGAGTAGAATTTCTAAAGTACAAACCTGAAGTCTTCAGAAGATTCTTTATTGTCTCCCCAATAATTACTAAGTTCCAAACATTCATATATGGCCCTCTCCAATCTCTGTCTTCAGCCCTTTCATAGAGCTCTTTGTGTTAATACCACATTCTGTTACTTGCTTCTTTTTTCCTGAAACTTAATCTTTGTGATGATGCAATTAACTTTTACTCATTTTCCATGCATCCTTTATATCACACAAATTAGACATCACTACATCCAAAATTTTTGCTGTGATCTCTTCCATCTAACTTTATTGGTTATCTCCCACAGACAAGTCTAATTCTCTATTATGCCACTTATCACATTTATAGTAAATAATTACCTGACTGTATTCCCTGCATAACTGGAATTTTCATTGCATAAGGAACTGGTCTATCTTATTTACTGCTGTGTTTATATTTAAAGGATGAATGATTTTTTTAACCGTATGATATCCAAGGAGGAGAGTTAGATATAGGCACGTTTTTCCCTTATGGCTTTTAGTCTTGATAGTATGGTGCAGAAAACCCTTGGAATCTTCATAGTGCTCTAAGAGGCACAGAGAGAAGAGGCAAGTTGTGAGATGAATTTGGCTGTTGGATTCTTAACCTTGCTGAAGAACACCATAGTAAAAATGATGCAGAACTGCCCGATCCAGAGGCACCATGTAGCTCAGATTTCAGAGTTTCGTTGGCAACCAACCAGGTATTAAAAAATGAGTTTGTCCCAATGTTTGGATATCAGTGTGTGTCTGAGTGTCTGAGGTTGAATGATAACCATTCTGTTATTGAGGGCAAGGGGACACCCTTTTGAAATGTGTGGACTGTGTGACTCACGACTACAAATGTTGAAAGGAAAAGCACCCATAAGGTGAGCAGTAGTGGTGGCATAAGAGGACCTCCAGGTCTCTCCCCTTGAAGTGACAAATTGGACAGCTATAATACAACAGTGGATTTCTGCTCAACACACAAACACATCTGAGACAATGCACACTGAGACACCTGAAGGTGGGCTTCTGAGCAAACAGCCAAGAGCGGAGGAAGGACAGAGACCCAAGTTATGCACAATCCTGGTGTGCCAGGACCCCAGCAGGTGTCACAACAGTGAAAAAAGGGCTAAGGTTTAGCCACCACTAGGCAGACCTGACAGAAGAGGCAGAGACAGCAATTGGGCCTGGGTGACAGGTACATGTTAAGGCTGGTCTCAAGGTCAGGGGCAGAGAAATTGTTCAAAAAAAAATTGCAACATTCCAAAGCCTCCAAGCACTGGGCACAGGATTCTCCAGACACAGGAACTCACCCATTCCACCCCGCTGTGGTCCACCTGTCACCAGTAAAATCCTCACTTGACACATTGTGGGAGGAATGAAAGAAACTTTCCATACTCCCCAACCACTCATATGTCACCCATAACGGTACAGGCTGGTAGAGGTAGCTGGGTCAATTCAGACAGAGCCACCCTGCTGTAAGTTTCTGGCTATAACAAGCTGTCTCTGGAAACACAGGAGACCCATATTGTACCACTTCCAATCCACAGAAGTGGTGCACCAAAACCAAGGTGACCGAGTGGTGAAGGAGATGCTTACTTCACTGGAAAATATGGAGCATTTTTCATGGTTGGGGAGACACGGCCCATAGAGATCCCAGAAACCCCAGCATTCCAATCAAGAGAAAATACAAAATAATTAAATAAATAAATAACTTGTGCTTCACTGCCACCCACTGGAAAACAAAAGGAAGACATCTATTTATTAATCTGTTTTAAACAGTGAAGTATCAAGCACTTTAAAAGGGCAGTTTTCATTGCCACAATTGCGCAGGCAGAGAAATAATCCATCAATCACAATGAATAACCAAGATACCAAAGCAACTCAGAAGGAAAAATTAAAAATCTCCAAAAATAAACTTAAGACATTGAAGAATGTGATTTAAATGAAAGATCTGAAAAAAAAAAAAACCCTCAATTAGATACAAGAAAACTCAGAGAAGAAATTCAATAAACTCAAAAGTAAAACTGACAAGGTGACAACTTCACCAAAGAGACTGAAATATAAAAGAACCAACCAGAAACTCTGCAGCTGAAGAATTTAATAAACCATACCCTGATTCCAAAACCAGGGAAAGACACACACACACAAAATTACTGAGCAGAATAATTTCAACCAAAGATGTCAATGGAGTAAGTGGATCTTGTGTAAACCTCCGAGAACCAAACTGAACATTAAACTAAATTTTGGGAAAATCATCCTGAATGACCAAATAAAGACTGGCTGAAGAGATTTATAAATAAGGCTGCTAAAGAAGATATGTTGAGACTGGTAAGATGGGTGGGGAAGTAAAGAGGTTTGAACATGCTCCCGCCAGCAGCAGCTGAGCTTCCACAGAGATATCTCAGCTGCAGAAGTTCCCACTGAGAGGTGCAGGACCTAAACCCCAGACCAGGTTCCCCACCTCACGGCACTAGATTGGGGAAATGATGTTAACATAACATGGGGTTGTGACAAGCAAGGCTTTCTTTCTGCCAAGGAAAGGCAAAGTCTTCTTGAGGCAAAGCCACCTTGAAAAGGGTCAACATGCAAAATTGTGTCACAGCCACTCACACTGGGCTCTGTCAGATGGAAGGCAGTACAGAATGGGGCCACTTTAGGAGAGTCTGGGGCATTTGGTTCTAGGGAGAGACATGTGGGAACAGCCATCAGGATCCTTGTGCTGAATCAAGCTCAGATACACACAGTAGGCATCTTTTCTGGGTGGAGCAATCCCCTTCCAGTGGCATCAGCTTGGAGGAAGGCAATTACCCCATCCTTAGGAATTTCTCTGGGCCTACCAGAGCAGCAGTGGCATAGGTCAGGGCATAGCCTTCTGGGCAGACTCAAGGGAGATTAGTGACTGGCTGTAAGGAGGGACCATTCCTTCCTCCTCCCTTTCATGTGAACCTGACAAGCACTTCCTCCTCATGGGAAATCCATAGAAACACCCTCCCATCTTCTGGCAGACTCAACCTCTGGGCTGGGGAGACTCCACCTGCCTGAATACTAGGGGCTCTGCTCTGTCAAAGTCAAGGCAAAATTCAGGACAGACTCAATGACTCGGGAAGAGAGGTGAGGGGCACAGTCGCTACCTTCCCTGAAGCCTGAATTGTACCTCCTCCTCACCACAGACTCATTAGCTCTATCCTTTTGATTCTGCCAGAGAATTTTCAGAAAATTAGTCTGGCAGGTAGCCAGAGGCAGATCCTAGGGTGCCTTGGAACCTTTGCTGGTCCAACCCCTGACCTAGTGCTGGTAAAAGCTAGCCTTGAAGAGTACCTTCATCGTTCCCAGGCACAGCCAGGTTCAGCAGAGACCACAGCCAGGTTCAGCAGAGACCACAGCAAGCTATGGATTGCTTGTGCTTTTAAGTAGGTTGTAAGGGTAGTGTATCCGGCATTGGCCTGAGCTGGAGTCCAAACCAAGAGCCTAAGTCCAACATGCCAAGTGGCCAGCTTCAGACAACAATGGAGAGGGATCCAATAAACCTCAGAAACAGCATATCTAAAGAGAGAGAGCTCAGGAGGCAACCGAACTGAACAGGAGAAATCTGTGTTGTTGTTTTTTAATTTTTTTCTTTTGTAATTTTTTTTTCTGCTTCTTTCTCTCCTATTTTGGGTTTTTTTTCTTTGTTTCTTTTTTCTCTTTTTTCCTTTCTTACTCTTTTTTATTTTCTTTTCTTATTTGATATTTGGTTTTTGTTTCTGCTTTTCTTAATATTTCCTTTTTATTTTTATTTTTTATTTTAAATATATTTATTTCATCTTTTTATTTACATGTTGTTATATATACTATTACTTCATATATATATTTGATGTATTTGTGTATATATATTTCTTATTTTATATATATGTGTGTATATACATATATATACACACACACATATATATATATGCTTTCTTTTTCTTTTTCTTTTTCTTTTTCTTTTTCTTTTGATCAGCACCCACATAGTAGTTTGTATGCTATGATCTCACAGTCAGCCAGCCAAGGGTTGATGCCACTCATGAATGGCTAATAGCAATCTAGACTCAATTACAGTATTCCCTAATCCACTTCTCTTCTAATCTAATTCTCTTCTTCCTTCTATTTATAGTCTATTACAATATCTCTTCACACACATTAAGTATTCCCTGACTGATCAGGGCCTGGAGGATTATCTGAAGGGCATTTGCATTTTGCAAAGTATTTGAAGTGTGAATGCTATCGGTCAGGTATCAGAGAGACAATAAGGAAGACGTCAGACTTTTCCAGAATTCTCACAACTATGTCATGCTTATTCTCAATAAAACTGTCTTGTGTGCATTTAATGTAACCCAAAGTATGACTTTACATATCAATTACATTTTTTCCCAAACTACTTGAAGAGTGAACAGTTTCTAGGTTCACTCCAAACTTCTTTGTTCTAATTTAAATCAAAACTGTAATTCCTTATTGTGTATAGCTATTTATTTAGACTAAATAATACTCACCTCTTTTTCATTAAAATGAATTCAGACAAATGTTACACAAGGTTGCACATCAAAAATGAGATTTCATTATTTAAACTTTCTGTGCCAATTTTTCTTTCTAATAAGCTCATCCATGTAATTGCTACAGTCTCTGTATGTCTGACTAATTTTGTCAGCTACCGAGGACATTCTCTAAAATCACACTAACATAATGACATTTAAAACAAGACTATTATTAAGTGCTATAATAAGAAATACTATTAATTTCCCTTTCTTATAGCATATTTATTTTTTATTATTAAAATTAGGAGGGGATGACAGATATGTAAAGAGAAGCTACACATACTTCTGATTCCATGAAAGTTCTTTATATTACCTGAATTAAGAATGAATGGTTATAAGACCAACATAAATGATATAGTCATTTTTTTCTCCTGAAAAGCTTGTGTTCACTTAATTGTCTATGTTTAGAATAGAAGTGGACTTAAACAAAGCAAGTTAAAAAATTCCCAGATATTGGTACAGATGTGGGGTTGTTGTTTAAAATGAGGACATAGAATAAAAAATAATGAAAGTTTATTTTTGCTTTTTGAGTAAGGACACAATATTTATTCATAGTTTGTATTCTTCACAAAACAAAATGTATTAAGAAATAGTAATTGATATTCTTCATTTTTCCTGATTTATGTTTTTATTGTGGTAAGAAATCAACATGAGATTAACAAATTTCTTAACAAAATATCTTGAACTTTTAAGTGTATATGCAGTATTGTTAACTATAGGCATAATGTTGTACAGCTGATATCTGGAACTTGTTCATTGTGCATAAGTGAAACATTATATTCTTGAGCTTAATGGAGTCAAGGACAAGTTTCTAGCAGATTCCATTTTTCTGTGTATGAATGCATATTTGAACATATAAAGAAATAGAAGAATGACTTATGAATAATATGGTATACTGGGAAGAGCATCGAGAATGTATAATTTCTGAGTTTGAGTCTAAATATTGCTACTTACAAAATGTAAGATTTTAAGATTCCTTTTTAACTTTTAAAATAAACACAGTATTAATTTACTCTTAGATCTATGAGACAAAGAAGTAAAAAATGTAGAGGTTTTGTTTTGCTTTTTAAGTTCAGAGTACACAACATATGTAAATCAATATATTATTGCCAGGCCCATATCTGATGCTTTATTGATATACAATATTCTTAGGGTGTCTCATCAGACAATTAAATGTGGGTACTAAATGATAATTTTCTCTAGTATTGTAGCAATGTTGATGCTTGAGAGAATAAGGAAGAATTATACTAATATGAAGATTCAAACAAATGGCAGTGACTTAAAAGTTAATACCTGTCTACACAAGCATTCGGAGATTTTACATTAGACATATATATCTAGAAGGTCTTATTTTCAGTCTGTTCTGTAACTAATTTGCATCTCACTGAGCCTCAGTTTTCTTCAAATGTGAAATATCTGGAGAGGATATGCATTTTAGTCAAACTCGGCAAGATGGTGACCATTGGAGGGTCAAGGAAAGCCAAAACAGTGATGCAAAATTAGGCTTTGGGGATCCCTGCCTACCCCACTTCAGTCAGTACAGTTCTATTTTCATCTTCCCCACTTTCATGAAAGGTGAACTATACAAAAACAGTTCAACAGAAGAAAATGTCAAGATTCATGTGGCTATAATGTCCTGTGATTATAACATTCTATGTAAAGCTCTGGTGTGGAAAATTGAAAATCCACACATGAGTTTCACAACAAATGTAGTATTGGTATTCCTTTCAGTCTTAAAAATAAATAAATAAAACAGTGGTCTCAATGACTTACTCCCACTATATGTTGGATACACATTCACACAGATGATATCATGCAAACCTCTCCTCAATTGCTGTATTTTTCATTGATGATGTTGGGGCAGAGCTAAACAGAAAAGGAAAGAAATATTCTGCAGGCAAAGGCAGTCAGTCAAGAAAGGCATGTTGAAACTGAAATATGGGTCACGAAGAGAAAATTAAGTAAATAATATGATTACTACAGGAAGATGTGGGAGTCAGGTATTATTGGTTTAAGTCAGCAAGATGCAGCCCTCTTTCAGACTCCCTTTAGCATGGGATCAGCTGGAGCAGCCGTGAAACCTAAGAGGTAGAAAAATGTTGCATTTTCTGCAACAACAGGAGAAGGTGGTAGAAGTGAAATCTCTGTTGGGAACATATTATCTACTTTATATTGCCATCCTTGGTCTGCCTCTAATAAGAACTATTGTTAAAACAGCAACTAATATCTAAAGTGATTTATTTCAGCAAAAATCACTGGAAAGCCAAAGCGTTTGTGTTACCTTACAGAAATAATTTAAAAAGAGGACTGATAAATCTAGAATGACACTTCACAATGAAGCTGAAGGGAAATACAGATAAATACTGACCAAGTTCTTCATATGGTTTGGATTTACCTTGAATGTGTTATATGAATTTAAAGTAGATAAACTGATTTCTATGATACTCAAACATACATTGTATAAGGATAAGAAGTGAAAAAAAGACACTAGTAATACTTTATAATTTGTTTCTCTTTGACTTTCAAACAAGAATTAAGTAACTACAGCATGCCTATTCTGGACTAGGAACAAAATGCTGAATTAAACATCCTATCTGCAGTCCACACCAAGTATAAGGAATACAAAATGAGAATAGTGGAAAGTAATATACTAAATTCCACAATTAAAAAAATACAATGCTAACAAAATACAACATCATTTTCCCAGTATTCCTCTGACATTACTTACATTTTTATGGGTCACAGAACTTACACTTTAAAATCTATTTAACCTAATAAGTGAATTTGGCAGAGCAGAAGGATATAAAGTCAATATTCAGAAATTGAAGGCATTTTTGTACATGAACAATGAAATATCAGAAACAGAAATCAGGAAAGAAATCCCATCTACGTTAGTAACAAGAAAAATAAAGCACCTAGAAATAAACCTAACTGAGGAGGCAAAAAACCTGTACTCAGAAAACTACACAACACCGAGGAAAGAAATTAAGGAAGACACAAATAAATGGATGCATACACCGTGTTCATGGATTGGAAGAATTAATATCACCAAAATGTCCATACTACCCAAAGTAATTTGTAGATTCAACACCATCTCTATTAAAATACAAATGATATATTTCACAGATATAGAACAAACATTTCAAAAATTTATATGGAACCATAAATGACCCCTGAAACACTGCAGCAATTTTGAGAAAGAAGAATAAAGTAGGAGGGATCACAATACATGATATCAAACTGTATTACATGGACACTATAATCAAAACAGTCTGGTACTGGCATAAGAACTGACACATAGATCAATGGAACAGAATAGAGAGCCCAGAAATAAACTCAAGACTCGATGTTCAATTAATGTTTGACAAAGGGAGAAGAAGCATAAAATGGAGTAAAAATAGCCTCTTTGGCAAGTAGTGTTTGGAGATCTGGGCAGCTACATGCAAAACTATGAAACTCAACCACCGACTTATACCATACACAAAAATAAACTCAAGATGGACAACAGATTAAATATAAATCATGATACTATAAAGTCCTAGAGGAGAACATAGGCAGAAAAATCGCAGATATTCCAAGCAGCAATATTTTCACCAATATGTTCCCTAGAGAAAAGGACATAAAGGAAAGAATAAATGAGACTACATCAAATTAAAAAGCTTCTGCATGGCTAAAGAAAACATTGCAAAATGAAAGGAAACCAACCATATGTGAAAATATATTTGCCAATGATATCTTGGATATGGTTTTGATCTCCAAAATATATAAAGAACTCACACAACTCTACTCCTGGAAGTCAAACAATCCAATTAAAAAATGGGCAAAGGACCTGAACAGACACTTCTCTAAGGAGGACTTACAGAGGGCCCAGAGACATATGGTAGGATGCTCAGTAGTGCTAGCCATCATAGAGATGCAAATTAAAACCAAAATGAGATACTACTTCACACCAATCAGAATGGCCATCATAAACAACTCAACAAACAAGTATTGGAGAGTATGTGGAGAAAAGGGAACCTAGTGCATTGTTGGTGGGAATGCAGACTGGTGCAGCCACTGTGGAAAACATGGAATTTCCTCAAAAAACTAAACATGGAACTGCCTTTTGATCCAGCGATTCCACTGCTGGGATTATACCCTAAGAGTGCCGAAACACCAATCCAAAAGAACCTATGCACCCCAGTGTTCATAGCAGCATGATTTACAATAGTCAAATGCTCAAAGCAACCTAA
Organism: Carollia perspicillata; assembly: GCA_004027735.1. Classification (NCBI taxonomy): domain Eukaryota; kingdom Metazoa; phylum Chordata; class Mammalia; order Chiroptera; family Phyllostomidae; genus Carollia; species Carollia perspicillata. The sequence goes on from PVKM010003277.1 coordinate 57,326, forward strand.
GTGAGAACCAGTAAATGAGTGGATCAAAAAACTGTAGTACATTTAACACAATGAAATACCACTCAGCAGAAAGAAAAAAAAAAGAGTTCTTGTCCTTCTTAACAGCATGGATGGAACTGGAGGGCATTATGCTAAGTGAAATAAGCCAAGTGGTGAAAGACAAATTGTTGGGAACCGCTCTGTCTGGTTTCAGTTGTAACCACCCCCCATGGCTAAGGCTGAGTGAGCAACCTTCAGACCATGAGCCACTAAGGAGACAAAGCTTATCTCCCAGGATGGAACACTGCTTCTGCTTCATCTATCTCTAGCCCCCAGTGCTTGGTCAGTTAGTCAATGATGGGTAAAACCCCTCAGAAAAAGGGGGGTGACCTAAGCCAGACACGATCACTTAGGAGGCCCTCAAGGAAGGTCTTGTACTTCCGGCCAAGATGGAGACATAGGTGGAAACACTGTTCCTCCTCTCACAACCAAGATTAAGGACAACAAATATTTATAAACAATAACACAACCAGAACACAGAAAATTGAAATGCGGAAGTCGACGGCCATTCAACCCAACCAGTAAGAGGGACAGAGTGGGCAGGCGGCGGAGAGGGAAAGCGGCAGGAATACGTGGTGGCTGCCAGGCTCAGGAGTGCCAGGCGGCATAGGTGGCGTGGAGCTTGCAGACCCCAGACGCGGGGAGGAGATGAGCAGAGCACGCAAGGCATGCAGAGCAGTTGGCCAACCGTGGAGACACATTTGCGTGCAGATAAACTAGGCAAGAGCGGGCAGTGAGATGGACTCCACAGCCCAGGGCCCCAGCGACGGGAAATAAAGCCTAAAAACTCCAATTGAAAAGGTGCCGGGAGAGGCTCCCAGCCTCACAGAAGTCGCCGGGAGACCCGCAAGTTCCCGGAGTGTGCATAGGCCCTCCCACCTGGGAACCAGCGCCAGGGGGCCCCAGTTTGCTTGTGGGAGGCAGCAGAGGGGACGCAAACTCCAGAGAGCTCGAACGGGCGCCATTGTACCCTCTCTGACCCCGCCCCCACAGACAGCGTCACAACTTGGTGACTAGGCTGCCCCATCCTGGTGAACACCTACGGCTCTGCCCATCATACGCAACAGGCGCCACCTGACCAAAAATGACTTAAACAGAAGAAAAGCTCAGAGTCCCAGAGTCAATACTTTTAAGCAAGCAAGAGATAGCCGACCTATCAGATGCACAGTTCAAAGCACTGCTAATCAGGATGCTCACAGAATTGGTTGATTTTGGTCACAAATTAGATGAAAAAATGAAGGCGTTCATAAGTGAAATGATGGAAAATGCAGGGGGAACCAGTAGTGATGGGAAGAAAACTGGGACTCAAATCAATGGAGTGCAGCAGAAGGAAGAAACAAACAACCAAACAGAAAAGAATGAAGAAACAAGAATTCAAAAAAATGAGAAGCTTAGGAACCTCC
>PVKM010003278.1:0-52706 GCA_004027735.1 Carollia perspicillata
ATCTGCAGCGTCTCGTCCTCAAAGGGCGCTTCCTCACTCCTCCTGCCACCTTCTCACCCACTGACCTCTCCCATAGCATCCTGTTGATTTCCTTCACGGTCCTTAAAACTAGTAACTACATCCTGAGGACGTGATAACTGCCTGTGTGTCTGAGGGCAATGCCTGCTTTGCTCACTACGGCACAGGTGGTTGCAGCACACAGAAACCAGAGACAGAGTCATTTGTCCCAGCTGAGCTGTTCCCCACTTACTGCTCGTTCTTCAGAAGGTAGTACTGGCAAGGGTAGAACAAAGGCAGAATCTTATCCAGGACGTGGACAACTGTTCTCAAATGCCTTGACTGGACCAGAATTCCCAACAGTGGGATGCCTTCTGCACAGAACTTCTCAATGCTATGGAAAAAGAAAAAGGCAGTGAGCATGTACGGTAGCCAGTGCATAAAATGATGTTCTCCAATGAGCTGTCAGCCTACATGCTACTGAGATTATCTTCGGTCTCCAGCACGTTCTTGCATAACCAAACTTCACCCAGAAAAATTAAGAATCAGAGCCCTGGAAACACAAAGGAACTTAGAAGTTCAGCTATACTTTCAAGATAAGAAAGGTGAAGTATCATGCCCCAATTCACCCAATTTCCTAGTGTAGGGTCAAAATGAGAACCCAGGTGTGAAAGTTCCTAGTCCAGAGCACCTGCTCCCCTCCTCTGCCCCTTAAATGGGGCTTCTCTACAAGTCAAGAGGCTCTCACCATCTGCAGTCCCACAAGGCTTTCATGGCAAAGAGAAGACTCCAAAGTGAGCTCAATCTGACAGTGTATTCTGGCAAGTCTTCTGAAACCAATTTGGCATCAAAATTTACTTGTTCTCTTTTTACTCCAGAGAAATCTATCCTTAAGAAATAATCTCAAATATGGAAAAATAACACGAGAGACAACCCATGTAAAAACGCACTTTTCAGAATATTGTAATTGCAAACACAGAGGCCGAAATGACATGTAAATTCTGGGCAAGTCCATTCAATGGGAGTATAATTGTGCAAATTTAAAACAACGCATATTACGGCCAAGGGCAACATGGAAAAATACTTGTGCTATAACAACCCTGGAAACAAATGGTAAAATGTTATACTTTTGGCTACAAATACTGCAGAAAAGCGTTACACAGACGGGGGAAAGCATGGGGGTGACGTTGCACCACAGTGTGCATCGCTGTCACAGCGGCAGATCTCACCACTCTAAAAACTGCACACAAATAACAACAAAGAGCAATGCTGTTCTAGGGTGAGAAAAATTCTGGGTGACTTTTCGACTGCTGTCCTCTGAACTGTCTGTGATGCTGCGTTCATGTACAACTTCCATCCCTGCATACTCTACCCCAAACCTCAAGCCCATTCACCAAAGTGCCTTAAGTCAGTTCCAGTATATACACATCCCAGATGGTCGTGGTGGACTCGTACACCAGAGTTCAGCCCCAAAGGAAAACCCTCATTCTCACCCTCACTCCCGCTGAGAATTCAGTAATTTGCACTAAACAAGTACTTACCTTTAGAGAGGACCTGTAGCAGCATCAATGAATAAAGAGCTACAGTCCCAAAATGGATACCCCCAAAATTAGAGAAATCATGAAACAATTAAATTTAGAACACTACCTTCAAAAAATTCACATGCCAGACACTGCTCTAAGCATGTTGAATGTATTATAACTCACAAAAGCCTCATAAAGTCCAAAACTATTATTATTTCAATTTGAAAGATGAGGAACCAGAGATGCAGGAAACTGTGAAAGACACCAGAGCCACTGGGGACAGAGCAGGGTGCCTTACACAAGGCCCACAAAATCTCTCTCTCTTCCTAGTGGATCAATTCTGCCCCCCTACCTGGCCTTCCAATTTGTCCATGAGTTGGTCCTCCTGGCCTACCTGATCATCTCCATTCACCAACATGAATCACAGGTTTCAGTCAGGAGCGTTTCTTCTTCACTTCCCCACCTCGCCTCCTAACCCCTCAGACACCTGGGGCTCCTTCCCGTGTCCATTCAACCAAATACCTACTCAGTTCAAGTTGTGGACATACGAAGATGAATGAGACAATGCCTTTACCTTGAGTGGGGAAGAGAGAAACTTTTACGCTCAGCACAGAAAATGCGCTGCTCAGAACGCACAGGTGCTGCAGGGTGGAAGGGGGTGGCCCCTGGGCTGCCTCTTCAACACTGTGGGCACAGATCACCTGGAGGTGAGCAGCACCGCTCTGCTCCATAGAAGTCTTCTCTAATTAGGACTCCTCTCCAAAGCCTAGCTCCTCAATGAAGGTAATCTGCTCTAATGCCTCTCCCTCCTTTAAATTATTCCTGCCCCGGAAGGATGGCTCAATTGGTTGGAGCATCGTTCCATGCACCAAAAGGATGCAGGTTCAATTCCCGGTTGGGGCGTGTGAGGGAAGCAACCAATCGATGTTTTTCACATCGATGTTTCTCTCTCCTCTCTCTCTCCCCCTAAAATCAATGAACACATCCTCAGGTGAGGATTAAAAAATAATTAAAAATATAAATAAAGAATTCTCCCTGCTCATACTGAGGGGCTCTAAATCTATGCTGCACGTTAGAATAACCTGGAGACCGGCAGCGGAACACACTGCCCTGTGGCAGCCGCAGCCAGAGTCGCTGCAGACACTGATACAGATACACAGACACCTCCAGAAACTGAGAGAGAGGAAGACGGACTTGGCCTCTCACCTCCAGTCTGCAGCCAGTGCCTCCCACTGGCGGGGCCCCAAGAGAACCAATCTGGCTGGGATCTGGGAAACGTAGTTTGCAACAGTGATCACTGTGGTCTGTGCTACAGAGCAGGATGCAGGAAAGTGGGGGAGGAGGTGGATGTGAGTGAAGAGGACAAGGTTCAAATCTCGAGGCTAGCTTTCTATTTTACTTCAGATTAACCCTATCCCAAGAAGAGGTGGCTGGTAGGAACACCAATGATTCTGATGCCTTTCAGACCTGGAGATGTTTTCTGCCTGCTTCTTTCAGCTTATTGGACACAGTATTGATGTTATTATGGATCTTGGCTATTCAAGAGAGTTACTGACTTCCAGTCAAAATGGAGGCATAGGTAAACATGGCTTGCCTCCTTACGTAACCACAGCAAAAATTTCAAATAAACAACAGAACAACTATTACCCAGAAAAGTCAGAAAATCGAGCTGTATGGAAGTCCGACAACCAAGGAACCACAGAAGTCACATTCATCCAGATGGGTTGGAGGTGTGGAGAGGTGCAGGAGGATGGTCCCACACCGATGTGTGCTGGATAAAAATTAGGAGGGATACCTTGGGAATGAGAGATACCAGCCCCACACCAGACCACCCAGCCTAGGGTTCCAGTGCCAGGAAAATAAGTCTTCATAACTTCTGGCTATAAAAACCAGTGGGAGTTGGAGCGATGGAAGAAACTGTGGGATTCTCAGGAGTCTCCTCTGAAAGGGTCCACAACTGACCTAGGACTTATGTAGACTCACTCACTCTGGGCTCCAGCACCGGGGCAGCAGCTGGAAGTGCACCAGTGGCATACAGGAAGAAACTGAAATATCTGGCATCAGGGCAAGTGACAGGGGACAACTTCCTCCTACACAAAACTCCACAGGCCAGGCAGTGGCACTGTCCTCTGAGTCTTTCCCAACACAAGAGCAGCAACACCATATCAGAAACTCCATCAACCTGGTTCACATGGGTTTCCCCGCCCTGGCAATTACCTAAGGTACCTAAGGCTCCGACTCCTCCAACTTACCCCTGCCCTCTTCTACAATAGGTCAAGCTACTAAGACAGGGAGTCAAAACAGCTCTACCTGATACATAGTAACAAACACAGGGAGGCTGCCAAAATGAGGAGACAAAGAAATATGGTCCAAATGAAAAAAACAGAACAAAACTCCAAAAAAGAACAAAATGAAATGGAGATAAATCTATCATATGCCGAGTTCAAAACACTGGTTATTAGGATGCTCAAGGAACTCATTGGTACTTCAAAAGCATAAAAAACACCCAGAAGGAATGAAAGTTACACTAAGCAAAATAAAGAAAAATGTACAGGGAATCTTCAGTGGAGTAGATGAAGCCAAGAATCAAATCAATGATTTGGAACACAAGAAAGAAAAAAATTTTAATCAGAACAGCAAGAAGGAAAAAAGAATTCAAAAAAATGAGAATAGGTTAAAGAACCTCTGGGACAACTTCAAACGTACCCACATTCAAATCATAGGAGTGCTGGAAGGAGAAGAGAAAGAGCAAGAAATTGAAAACTTATTTGAAAAAATAATGAATGAAAGAAAACTTCCCTAATTTGGTGAAGGAAACAGACAAAGTCCAGGAGGCAGAGAGAGTCCCAAACAAGATGGATGCAAAGAGACCCACACCAAGACACATCACCATTAAAATGCCAACAGTTAAAGACAAAGAGAGAATCTTAAAAGCAGCAAGAGAAAAGCAGAGTGTTACCTGCAAAGGAGTTCCCATAAGTCTGTCAGCTGATTTCTCAAAAGAAACTTTACAGGTTAGAAAGAACCAGCAAAAAGTATTGGAAGTGATTAAAAGCAAGAACTTACAACCTAGATAAGTCTACCCAGCAAAGCTATCATTTAGAATGGAAGGGCAGATAAAGTGCTTCCCAGACAAGGTAAAGCTAAAGGAGTTCATCATCACCAAGCCCTTATTATATGAAATGTTAAAGAGACTTACTGAAGAAAAAAAGAGTAAGATCAAAACTATGAACATTAAAATGGCAATCAATTCACAACTATCAACAACTGAATCTAATAAACAAACTAAGCAAACAAGCAGAACAGGAACAGAATCATAGATATGGGGGGTTATTAGTTGGGATCGGGAAGGAGAAGAATGGGAGAAAAGGTACAGGGATTAGAAGCATAAATTGATAGATACAGAACAGGTGGGGGGAGGGGGATGTTAAGAACAGAATAGGAAATGGAGTAGACAAAGAACTTACATCCATGACCCATGGACATGAATTAAGGGGGAACTGCTTGTTGGAATGGGGTACCAGGTGGAGGGGGGCAAAAAATGAAAAATTGGGACAACTGTAATAGCATGATAAAAATATATTTAAAAAGTAAAAAATATATATTTAAAATTAAATTAAATTTAAAAAATTTTAAAGAAGAATCTGGAGACCTGGCTCCTCAGACCAGTCAGACAGGATTCTCACCCTCTTCCCTGCACTGGTATTTTTAGAATCATTCCAAAATTGGTCTAAACAGCAGCAGAGTTAAGAACCTCTGCTCTATACACACCATCCAGCCCATGAGCGTATTTGGTACCGCCAATTATTTTACCCCACCATCTGCACTAAACTGTCGACAGCCTGTGGGCAGCTTTTTAACAGCTCCGTATCTTCCCTAGGGAACAGCACAGGGCTGAGCACTGACAGCTGACAGAACGACTGGCATCCTCTGAAAACACACTCAGTGCAGAACATGACGCTGAAATCAGGATGTTAAGGAGGTGCTACGACGAGTATGAAATGCAAGAACCAGAAACCACAGGTCCAGGGAGGTTTTAGAAAATTGGGTGGGCAAAAAAATAAAAGTAAAACATCACAGGAAAATGATCTTTAAAGAAAAGAATTTTTAACCAACTAGGAAGCCATTCATTCATCGTTACTTACTGGTAACACGAGACACACACAGTCCCTGAGCCCAAAGCTCAAGGAAGGACCCCGATAAAATTAATCAGACAACTGCAACATGGCGTGACAAGTGCTCCAGTGGAAGAAATACAGACAGCAAGGAGCTCGTACCAGAGAAGCACGGGACCTCATCAAGCATTTCATTCCCCTGGGCATGTTTAGCCCTTCAGCTAAGGAGCCAGAGTTGGGCTACCATCCACTTTAAAATTCTGTACAGGCAACCAATTATTTTTATTTGATCGTTATTCTGAGGAAAAGAATATCAACTACTGACATAAACATTCCACTCTGGATGGCATGTTCAACTCTCTTTATAATGTAACAAGGTGACTTTCCAGTATAAACGTATCATACAAATTTGGGCAGCACTTCCCCTTGATAGTAGGTTTGATGGAGGCCTCAGACCTTGGGATGTAAAAGATGAGATTCTAGAATCACCGACTATGAGATTCAACAAGCCTAGAGGTTCAGCCCAAACGGAGTACCTGTGGCCCACCGTCGTCACTGCTAAGGCCAGGTAACAGCCAATGGGCATGCCCGCTTTCACAGCCTTCAGGAGGGGATGAAACGTGGGCGCCTCTGCCATGTCCGGCACAGTGCTGGAGAAGGGAACAGCTGGACAATTCTGCTGTATCCCATAGTCATTTTTATGCAGTTTTAACCTCAAAATCAAGTTCCAGGCCCATTGGTTAAATGAGGTCTCAGGCGTCTCTCCATATCGAACGATACTGGCCAAATAGGAAACCTGAAACAATTATTTTAAACCACATCAGTCACACACACATTGAATCAGTAAGCTCATCCACCCATCTCCTTCTGTGATCAACAAAGCCCTCAAAAGAGAGGACATATCACTTACTGGTATTCTGGGTTTGTGATACTCAATCAAAGCAATTTCTCAAAGTGACCACTCCTGCTCACTTGCTAGTCATCCTATGAACTTGATCTGAGTCAGCTCAAGTAATAGAGTAATAATGCAAGTTATTACGCAAACAGCAGTGTGCTGGTAGATAAATGTAACCCGCTGGAGAGTGGGAGAGGCTCAGTCCCACCGTGAGTCAGCTCTCCTGAGCCAGGGCAAGCCGGCTCCAGCACACCCCTGCCGCGCAGCTCGAACTCCGCGGCGTCCGAGTGGTCACGGGTAGACTTCTCCTCCTTAAAGGAGAACATTTATCCGACCACACAGTAAACATGGACCTTGATCTACCCAGGCTGTTTATAATAAAGGTGTATGTTCTCAATACACAGAGATGGAAATACCTGCTTCATGCTTTCAGAAAGGAGGCCAGCATATGGCTTCTGTGCGAGGTATTGCTGGTACGCTTCGAGAACTGTTAAGGCCACTTCGGCATGGACTGCTTGATCCAGGTGAAGGGAGCCCTATTAAAGAGAAAATTAATCACAAATACGCAATCTTGATTGTGTGTGTGTGTGTGTGTATAAAAGGTATATATAAAAGGATATATAAAAGGCATATATAAAGGTATATATAAAGATTCAAAGGTATATATAAAAGGTTCAAAGGGGGGGGTGTGTGTGTATACACATATGTATATACACACACACACACACACACACACACACACACACACACACCTTTGAGCCAAAGGACTAGACGGAAGAGTGAAAAAGAATCTTGGATGCAAAAGCTAAATTTTCAAAAAATCATGTTCCTAACTATTAAGTTATAAAATGACAACAGGGAAAAAAGTTAAAATCTTTTTTTAAAGAACCATTATGCTGTACCTAGACAGGTTCAGATCTCAGTCATCCTAGGCCCCAGCCATAAAAGGTATCTTTGAGTGTAGTCTTCCTCCCCTTCCTAGAATCTCTATGAACTTGTAAGTTTAAGGGAATAGCCACAAACCAAGAGTATGTTTAATTATTATTAAGTAGGAAGAGGTTTAATAAGTCAAGTCTGTATTCCCTTTTCTTATACTATCAGCATTGAAAATATTTTAAAAAGTTCAACAACACAGGTAAAATATTCAGCAGCCTGAAGTGGTCTATCAAATTTCCCACCCAGTCTTCCTCTACAGCCTGAAGAAATATATTCACTAACTCCGTGCAAAAGATGGCTTTTCTAACTCTAACAAAGGACCAAGGAGACTCTCACAAGGGACTCTCCATACAGCTGAGAGAAGGGGGCAGGGGAATGTGAAGGTGGAGAGCAGCCCCCAGCAGTGCTCGCCCACCAGCACTTGAGAGAAAGAAGGCCCAGATGAACCCATGGGCAGTCCCATGTGGTCAGGGTCGCCCCACAGGGAAGCTCCAGGGCTTCAGTGTCCTCATCTGCACAACAGGCGTCCTGCTCACGCAAATCACTGACAATGGCTATGAGGACTAGTGACCTGCTCAGAACAAAACCTGGCAGACAGCTAGAGAGGGCTGAGTTCTCTCCTATTTTCCCTTTAAAATGCTTAAATATTTTGATCAAGGAGGGCAACCACTAAGGCATAGGGTAAAGAGACAGGAAGGGTCTAACAGTCAAAATCACCTGACCTGACACTTTGGAGACATATGGTAAGTAGTAGCAAGGCCTTAAAATAATAAATTATTATTAATGAAAACTACCACCACTGAGTACTTAATGTGTGTCAAAAACTGTCCTGTTTTACCATGTCCTCAGCCACAGAATCCTTACATCAAACTTGTAAAGTAAGCTTATCTGTACCAATGCTTAGAGATGAGCAACTAAGGCCCAGAGAGTACAAGAAGCCTGCTCAGGGTCACAGAGCCAGGAGGTAGCAGAGCTGGGATCAGAACCCAGGCAGACTGGCTCAGGCTCTTTACCAATGCAGTGTTTCAGCAGACAAATCTGAGATAGCATGCAAGACAAAATGCAAGAGGAGGAAGGACCAGAGGCAGGAGAGGCGATTAGGAGGAACTGCAGTGAACAGGAAGAGAGAAAACAACAGATACAAATGGTCTAAAGAAAAAGGGAAGAATTTTCAATGCAGAACAATTTATCTTCATTCAGAGGATGTTCCCACTGCAGAACAGAATTAAAGAGGAGATCCCAAACTCTGACACAGCTAAAAAGAATCTGCAGACCTTGCAAATAATATTTGGAAATGTTAATGTTTTGAGAAAATGTTTCTTTGAAATGGATGTGTGTAGAACCTCCAGTTTCTAGAGCCGCAAGAATTTTTAAAACCTACAACACTTGACTATCTGGTCAGGGGCACTGACCTCTTTTTCCTTAGATTGTCAAATAAAAAATGACAACAGCCAACACAACAATAGTTGTGCAGTGTGACCAAATAAAAATTATACGTATATGTTTGGTCAGATCGGCAAAAAATATATTTTTGGTGTGCCACAGGAGTTTAGTAATTAGTTTGTGTGCCATGAGATAAAAAAGGTTGAAAACCACTAGAGAATGGTTTAAACACATACCTGTTCATCAAATCCCCAATTCAGTCCTTCCAGAATAATACAGGCCAATTTGTTCTTCACCGTTGTCAAGTTGTAGTTCAACAGCCAATCCCGAATCACAGCTATCTCAGAGGCAGAAGGCCGCCAAAGATACAAAGGCAGTTCTTTAAACAAGTATAAAGACACCTTATTAAAAAGAAAAAGAAAATAATTAAAATTAAGAACTTAGAAACAATCCTATACCAACTCTACCACATTATTAAACAGCTTGCAAAATTTTTTCTCCAAAAAGAATATTTTTTTTTATTTTTAGACAAGTGAAATGGACAACTGAATCAAATGAGTATTAGAATGGATACATCTAACATAAAATAATACTGAATGTCAAATGTAATTGAAAAGAAAATAAAAATAAAAATAATGATACACCAGAAGCACATGTTGCAATACTTTATAAAGGCCAAATTCTTTTCAATATGTAAACTGGAACAATCCCTCTAAGGAACACCATCACATTAAAGACTCAGATTTAAAGTCAGAATAAATGTGAAGGTTCACCACCTCACATTATTTTACAAAAAGGTTTAGAGCCTTAAAAAAATTATTTCTTCTGTGGTATTTAAAAAAAATATTTCCATTAGCTCCAAAACAGGCTCAGGAGAAGAAGCAAAAAGAGGACAGAGTTGAAGACAAAACAAAATCAACAAAGAGCTGGTATTTGTTGACACTGGACGATGGGCACACAGCGATTCAACACACAGAAGAGGTGGGGATGCCTCCCCACTCGTGTAGTAAATATAACCTTAAAACCAACACCCCACAAAGGCATGAGAAAAAAAACAGATTAACAACCCTCATGAATATATGTGTAAAAACCCTCAACAAGAATATTATCACATTGAATCGAGCAGTACACAGAAAGAGTAATACACCGCGATCAAGTGGTTTTCATTCCAGAAACAATGACGATTCAACATTTGAAAAGTAGTCAATGTGGGTTGCAGGCCAGTTCCCAGCAGGGGACAAATGAGAGGCAACCATATATTGATATTTCTCTCCCTCTCTCCTTCCCTTCTCCTCTAAAGATAAATAAATAAAATACTTAAAAAGAAAAGTAGTCAATGTAATTCACCACATTAACAGAAAAAAGGATAACAATCGTAAGATCTCAGTGAATGCAAAAAAAAAAAGGCAATTGAATAACTAAGAAAAAACTCAGCAAACTAGAAACAAACTTTCTTAGCCTAACTAACATAGAGCATCAAAGAAAAACCTACAACTAACATACTTAATGGTGAACTTCTGAGCACTTTCCTCTATGAGACGGAACAAGGGAAGAACGTCCACTCTCACTACTTCCGTTCGATATTGTAATAAAAAACACAGTCAATGCAATAAGAAAAAAAAGTTAAAGGCCTAAAAATTAAGGGGAAAAAAACCCTAATAAGAACTCTCAACAAAACAGAATTTAAATAGGATATTTTAAGTATATATTCATGTTTCCTCCAGAAGCACCAGCAAGTTCAAAGAGTACAAAGAAACCACATGTACAAACAGAAAAGTGGAGGCACCTTTTGGATGTGCTTTAAAAATCTACAGTCCCACCCAATTTTTACACTTCAAGTTAAGCAGCTCTCTGGGGACAGTTTACTACTAGAAATATCATGACCAAAGTAAAAATGTAAGTGTGGCCAAACCCTGCAAAACACTTGAGAGAAGAAGGCATGGGCTCAACCAAACTGAAAGAGCCATGTGACCTACTACAGATCTCTCTGGCATTCTCAGGAAAGCAGCGACCAAAAACATGCTCCTGTACTGAGGACAAGGAGCCTTTCGTCTCAACGCAATCTCATCACAGTGGGATACAACGAACGCAGAGTTCCATGGACTACTGCACGGCCGCTTTGGAAAACAGTCACAAATATAAAAATTACAAGTAGAATTACCATATGATCCCACAATTCCACTTATGGGTACATACCCAAAAGAAATTAAAACAAGGTCTCAAAGAGATATTTGTACACTCACGTTCCTTGTGGAGTTACCAAAAGGCAAAAGCACAAGAACCAAAAGGCAAAAGCAACCCGTGGCCATCAACACATGAACGGATAAATAAAATGTGGTATATACATACAACAGATTTTATTCAGGCTTGCAAAGGAAATTCCAACACACACTATAATATACAAGAACCTTGAAAACAGCATCATAATAAGACATATACTGTATGATTTCACTTACATGAGGTACCTAGGACTCATAGAGACAGAGTAGAACAGTGGTTGCCAGGGGCTCGACTGCACAGTGCAGGGAGGAGGGAATGGGGAGTTACTATTTACCAGGCACAGTTTCAGCTTTGCAAGATGCAAGAGTTCTGTGGATGGATGGATGGCGGTGAGGGCAGGGAGCAAAGCAATGTCAGTGTGCTCGATGGGTGAGCTACACATTTAAAACTGGTTAAGATGGTGTATTTTATGATGCACATAATTTACCACTATTAAAGATTTTTAATATAAAAAAGCACCATGGACTTTTCCAAAGAAAGAGTGGTATATTATTTATTCTTTGTTTAGGAAAAAAGTCTCATAAACCAATGTTTCATTGGAATCTGCCCACTTATGAATGTGATGAAGTAATAATAGTTCTCAGTCACCTGTCCTACAGTGAATATAAGATGGAAAGCCCTTTGTAAATAGAAGCCCAAACACAAATACCATTACTTTAAACATGTCTCTTAAAGTTATGACACAGGACAATGTGTCATTAGAAAAATTCACACATTATAGCCTTATCACAGATGATGAAGAAAACCTTCATTAAGCAAGTGTATGCTTCTTTAAAATGGTACATGCATACAATGGAATACTGTTTGGCCATAAAAGAGAATGAAGCACCTGGCACGACATGTATGAACCCAGAGAACATGCTAAGGAAAGATGTCAGTCACCAAATACCACATATTATACAATTCCATTTACATGAAATGTGCAGAATAGTTACATCTACAAAGACAGAGTAGATTCATGGTTGCTTAGGGCGGGAGGAATGGAATGCCTGAGTTCAACAGTTAACAGGCATGGGGTTGCTTTTTGACATGATAAAAACGTTCTAAAACTGACGGTGGTGATGGTTGTACATTTCTGTGAAAATACTAAAAAATATTGACTTGTACACTCTAAATAGATGAACTGTACGGTACATGAATTATATCAATAGAGCTCTACTAAAAACTACACAGAGTTATGAAAGCGATTGTGACAAATGACAGAAATAAACTCTACGTGTCTTGCTCAACTTCAACTGCTGCTTTTAATTTTGCTTTTGACTAATTTAAATAGTGCCTTGTTTCTTAACCAGAGTTGTTTCTTCCAAGGATAAAATATAAGATTATGAAAGCCTAATAAAACTATGAAATAAAAACGGTTAATAAACTATAGGCTTATAGTTAACTATTTCAAGTAAAAACCTGTTACTGAGGAGGTAGAAAGGTCACTTGGAGGAGACTAAAGAAAAGCCATCACAGCTTTTACAAGCAGCAGCTAATCCCAAGTAGGCCTGTGAATGGCGCAGAGCCTGAGACACGATAAACGCCCTCCTCACCCTGCCGTGCCCGTGAGTGAGCCGTGCCCAGCAGCCGCACTACTTTTCCCACTGCTCCATTACTCCTGGATTTAGAAGAGGAAAAAGCAACACAAGTAAACAGATAAACAAAAGCAGTGATCTTACCATTCCAACCTGGTCAATGGTGTCTTGAACTCTACCCAAGAGGACAGAAATTATCTCAGGGTGAACAGCTGTGATGCCCGCTAAAAGCTCTCGACCAACCTTTGAAAAAGTCTCTCTGGTGGACAGGGTAACGTAAGATACCTAAATGTGGGAGAGGGTGGAAATGGCACCTTTAATACCAATTATCAGTCAAAATATATTTCCATAATTTACTTAGGATGTTTTTAAGTAAAGCAGAAAGACACAGCCTTAGCTCACACAATGTTCAAAAAGATGTCAGAACTTCAAAGGACGAAGAGTCTACTCTGAGGCTGGAAGGTGGGGGGAGAGGGAATGGAGGGGAAAGGTAACTGTGTTACCTTAATGATGACTTAAGAGCTGGTTTCAGAAAGTATATCCTGACGTAGCAATAAAACAGTCCCTTCAGTGTTAAAACTTTTCAAAATTTGAGGAAATCACTAAAATGATAAAAATCAGAATGCATTTCATGGGACTATGCGTTCTCTCCTACAAAATAACTACGAGAGCTCCTAAAATATCAATATTTACCAATTAATTCCTCTTCAATAGTGTCTTCCAAACTATAGGTGACAATCCATTGGTGCCAATGGTGAGCATTGTTTTTTAAATACAATGGAACAGAACAGAAATATAACAGTAGAATAAAACAGAATAGAAAAACGTGAGTGCATCCACCTAAAATCAAGTGCCGCTTTAATTTCACGCAAGGACTTCTCTGCATGCACACACAGCACCAGAATGTAATTTTCCCTGTGAGTGCCAGTTAGACACTTGAAACATTACTCAAGAGCATAAAGATTACTTTAGGGCCTGGAGAACGCCAAGACCCAGTGATAAAGCAATTTTAATGTACAGCAATTTTTTTCACCACATGGAGATAGTCTGGAACTGCAGGTCCATCCAGGCCTTAACCTCATGCATGGTTACCACATACAAGTATGAGAACAGCTTGATGAGTGTTAGGTCCTGGAAAAGAACTCATCCAGTCTGCCATTCTCAAATCGGAGTATTGGGTGGAGGATAATAAACTCAGAGGATCTTCTTGGAACATAATTTCACTTGAGTGTACTTGTACAGTTTGGAGGAAATACTTACGCTTTTCCTCCAAAGTAGAAGATAAGCAGATGACAACCTAAATTGAAACTGTACATGGGTTTTTTTTGTTTGTTTGTTTTCATACACACGAAACTCCAATGAAAGTCTTAATAAGCATTTTGGGTCACGTCCCTAGACACTCAGGGGTCCAAAGTTCACTCTCCTCCACTGTTACAGATGGCTCAACGAAAAAGTGAAGAAAATGAGAATCTCCTCCCAGCCTGTCATTTTATAGATGGGGAAACAAGCCCAGAGCGGTAAGGGATCTTTTCTGATGTGATATGGGCAATTGATAGTACATTTAAAATAAACCCAGGCCTTCACACTCCAGGTTCAGTATTCTCTCCATCAGTTCATTTAAACTGACTTAACAGCCAGCCTTCCACATTACTGGCAGGGTCAGAGGGGGAGGGTGGAGACAGCAACAGACAGTATAAAAACCACGAGGGTCAGGCTGTGCCAGACGGTCTATTCCTTACCAAAACTCATGTACCAAATGTCAGGAAGTAGTGGGGGAAATGGAAAGGGCATGATCTGTATTTTCAATACTCCTTATAGCAAAACAGTGTTCCGTCGAGGATCTGCTCCCAACAAGTGCAAACACTATACAATAGTCACTTTTACTCTCCTAAAGCAATCCCAAAAGAATTAGTGAGCGGACAATCCAAAAGAAAATATTTTTTAGCTGGACTTCCAAAATTGGATATTCTAACCTCATATATCTCCAAAACAATAATTTTTATGAAGTCTTCATCCACACTGGTTCTTCTGGCCTGAGCCATCTGAGCAAACGTAGTCAGAAGGCAAATCTCTTCCGAGCTATTCATGGAAGAAAGACACTTCTCGAAGTTCGCAAAATGTTCTGGGTCTGCAGGTTCACAGCAAGGAAATTAAAATGGGGAATGAGTAAATATATACCACTTTAATTACTCTTCCAGAGAGAAAGAAGATACAAAATTAAAAGACATTCAGAAATATTTAAAGATACAAAAGTTCTTTCCTGAAGTTACTCAGTGTTCCTGGGTCTCTCCTGTGTACGCAGGAGGTACACGTGTTGTTAAACTTTCGAATGGATTTCCACAGACCCCAAGAAGAAGGCTGGCCCAGATAAAATTCCAACTTTAAATATAATGTAGCCTCAGGTGACATTCCACACCCCCAAGCCTCAGTTTCCTCATCTGTCTCCAAAGGTTATTTAAGATTAAATGACACTTCTCTAGTAAAGTGCTTTGTCAACTGCAAAGCACTAGCACTGACACTAGGTGAGACATCTTCAAAGGCAATCTTGAAGCCACTTGGGCCAGGCAAATGAATGACGAGCCTGCTAATGAAAACCACTAAGACTGGCGAACCACTCAGCACAAGCACAGCATTCCAAACAAAAGCAATCTGATTATAAAAGAAAATCTGGGACAATAAGTTAATTATGTAACAGTAACTGAAATACTAATGAAATGTGACAGACACAGTTGCCTATTTCTCAGAGGATGCCATGTAAGCAACACTACATTTTGTCACTAGGGGGCAGTATTGATCAACAGCTTTGTAATACATGACAGAAAATTAATGCTTCAAAGGCAAGTTGTAGAGAGGAATGAAAAAAAAAAAGTCTGTTAAGAAAATATATTCTCTCGATAGAATTTTCACAGTAAGACAGCAACAAGACAACAATGCTTTTCATATGTTTACACACTTAAGAAAAAGGTAGTATATTAAATTTCCTGTATCTTCAAATAACTCCATGAACTTACAATCCAATTTTCATTTCCTATCTGCAAACTGGGTTTACCATAGAAATAACTGGCCAGAGCATTTCTAAAATAATAAAAATTGGAATTATATTCTAATAAGTCAAAAACCATAAAGCAGTCCCTCGAATTTCAAAATTATAACAAAAATACACTGAAGTAAAACATTCTCAGTCCTTCTAAGGGCAAAGAGAAGAAAGCAACCAAGAGGACAGGCACAGAGGTAGTCTGCGGCGGCGGCAAGGCTGTACCTTGGAGGTGCTTCTTGCACTCGGCGGGCGGGAGGGCGGTGCAGAGAGTCTCCAGATTCCCGCTCTCCACCTGGTGCATGAGGTAGAAGAGCTTCCAGAGCATCTGGACGGACAGTGTTCCAAAAGGCATTTCCGACATAAACAGCCAAATGCCAAGTCTGCGTGTTTTAAAAAGGGCAGGAAGCATTTTTTATCATCAGTCAACCTCACCACACTGAGAAAGAAAGCACATGACCATTCAACTCTAACAGAAAAAAATAACTCTAAAATCATACTACAGCAATTTTTCTAACACACCTCAGTCATAAACACCTTGAGGATGGATAACAGTAACAGGGAATACAAAGCACTTAGTTTGTGCCAGGCACTGTTCTAATTACTGCTTTGTGTCTATATCCCCCCTCATTCCATCCTTGCTAAGTCCAAGGCAACTACTATGATTGATATTATCCCGACTCACACACGAGGCTGCTGAGGCACAGAACGGGTGACAGGAAGGGGCAGAGTCGGGCTCTGAACCAAAGATTCTTTTAAGACCTGAGTGACAGCAGACTGCGCAGGTGTGCACGTGTGTGCCTGCGCATGGGTACAGATGCACCTGTGCTGGGCGAGAGGGGAATCAGTAACTCTCTGGTGACTCCTCACTTATCCTCAATCGCAGCTCGAACTGCTCAGCCCCGCACTCAAAGGCCTCCACAGCATAGCTCAGACCCATGTTTCCGACCAGCGCCGTTTCTGCGTTCAGATTAGACCGCTCCTAGACAAGCCTGGAGAGAACCTCCAACCTCCAAGCTGACATCTCTCCATCTGTGGAGCCCCTCTGATTTCCGCCTCAGCACTATTACAGAAGGCCATCCACACCTGACTGTGGCATTACTACTGCCTTTGTCAGTGGTTCTCACACAGCAGTGGGCAGCAGAAAAACGACCTCTGGTCTTTGTGGAAAATGCAGATTACAAAAGCCAGCCTACAGAAATCCCAATTTTGTAGGTCAAATTGGGGTCCGAGGACTTGTACATTTTAGTCACCCCAGGTGACTCGGACTCAAGTGGTCCTTAAACTACACAATGAGAAACACCGCAAGTTACTGTCATATAGGTACACACACTAGCCACAACCATCTGAGTGAAGAAATCAGGTTTTGTTCCTCTTTGTATACACCATATGTAACCTAGAGTCTTATATTTTCATTATCCAATACCTAAACCAGTATTTCAAAAACCATCAATATTCGATAGTGCTTATAAAAATTTTATGCTATGTGAATTTTATCTCAAAAAAATCTAAATGAAACAGGGAGACTCTTCAAAACTGCTGCTGTATTTTGGGCAAAACTACAAATTGGCCAATTAAAAATAAACAAAGTTTATTAAGAGAAAAGACCACTAAGTTATACAGTATATGCCTAACCCATGTCTTTGGACCACCAGGTCACTAGTGGCCCAAACTACCACTGCCCTGGACTCTGAAAAGCAACAGTGAGACTCCCAAGCAAGAGTGGAAAAAACTCCCCTAAAAGTTCAGGTGGTCCAGGCTTCTTAAACAATTATTGTAACACTCACATGGGTCTTGACGTCCTTGTAGAAGGGATCCCAAAACAACCAGAAGTGTGGAGACCTTGTTTTAGGCTATGAGGTCCCCCAAACGGCAGATATGCAGCAAGTCTGGCCTAGGCTTTTGCTCTGTGTACTTTGATTTGTTGTGTCTTAGGTGGGGGGTGGCTGGTCAGAAATTTCCACTGGAGTGACAAATAGATTTCAATTTCATGGTCTTAACTATCTGATTCTCATACAATTTCTTTCCTAAAGTAAATTTCCAAAACTAAACTATACTCAAGAACAATAGTTTTCAACTTTTTAAAGTTTGTAACAATTACTGTGTATGTGAATTACATATATACAATGTTACGGGAGAGTTCACAACTCAGAATATAGGAGCTAGTAAGTTGTTGCACACTTGAAACTAATATAATGTTCAATGCAAACTGTAATTGAAAAATAAAGTTTAAAGTTCTTCTCCAAAAAAAAAAAAAGAGTGCGAGCACTAGTAAGGAGGGAAATTAACTGCCTTGAGAGCTTTCTTGCTCAGCTACGCGAGCACAAGACCCAGTGACAGACAGTGAGAGAAGACGCTTCGCCAGCAGCAGGCCAGCGTCAGTGGGCAGGTGCTCCTGTACTGACCCCCAGGCAGGGTTCTGCACAGGTTTTGTGGCACCTCATGAGACCACCAAGTTTCCAGGCAATACAGAATGTATAACAAGAGCAATCTAATATTTTTATTGATTTGGGGTGGGGGGAGGGAGAGAGAGAGAAAAACATCGCTTTGTCGCTCCACTTATTCACGCATTCACTGGTTGCCTTTTGCACGTGCCCTGACTGGGGAATTAAACCCATAACCCTTGGTACATTGGGATGACGCTCTAACCACCTGAGCTAGCCGGCCAGGGCCAAAAGTAATCTAAAGATAAATTTCTAAGCCTCAATTCTATTTATCTTAGACCCATACCTTCTGAGTACTGAAAGTGATTGAAACTTAGTCAAGGAGTCTCGGTATTTCTCTAAGCGAGCAGGTATTCTAGTTTTCATCTGAAACCACAAAAGAACCAGCACTTACATTTGAAAAATCCTTTGTGGTTTAAAAAGCATTTCCACATACTGCTGTAGTTCATCCCTGTGACATACTCATGAAGTCAATGGGAGAGGTAGTGTATGTTATCATCATCTCCACTCTATAAATGGAGAAAGTGAGGCCTGCCCAGGGTACACAAAATAAATAAGAAGCAGAGGCTAAGGGGCCAGGGTAGAAGTGGAGACAGCTCAGCTGGCAGTTCGCTAGTGGAGCTTTGTGGGGCTGGAGGATGGCCCTCATCTCCCAGCAGGGGGCGCAGTGATGCAGGAGGAACCCACTCCTACACTAGGCCAGAAGCTCAGGGTACAGGGTGCACTGCCGTGCCTCTGCCTCTGCCTCAAACGTAACCTAGGCTGGAAGCAGCAGCAAAGACAGCGTGGTCAGAAGACAGCATCCAAACAGCCAAGGCAGCGGACCAGGACCCACGACCGTCCTGGGCCTTGAAGCCCCCGCAATAAAACAACCTGAACAACCAAGCCAGAAAATCACATGTGCCACGCACCGAGCACCACTCTGCCTCACTGCAGGCCCCAGGGCTGGGTGTGTGAGCCCCCCGCTCAAGGCTACCCCAAAAGTTCAGGGGTGCCAAAACTGGATCTCAGCACCCGGTTATTATAAAACTAACAGAAACCTGAGAGAGAGATCATTTCAGTCAACACTGCAGTTAAGGGAACTAAAGCCCATGGATTTGCGCAAGGTAAGAAACAGATGAGATACACTAAGATATCACAAAAGAATCAACTTCAGTCGATACTTGTATGTCACTTTCTCACTGGCCAGGAGCCATTTCCCAACACTTAGCATCATGCTTCTTACCTTTTGGCTCTCAGCACACGTAGGACAGTCCTCAGAAACAGCTCATCAAATTCAACCTGTAGTTTCTCCACGGAGTAGGGCTCCAGGGCCACCCCCACACCTCGGTTGTGGCGCACATACTGTGCCCAGTGGTCGCTCACATAGCCAAGGGTCATCCTGAGCATGAGGAGACACAACACAGCACCCTTCACTGATGTGCTCAGTGTCGGCGGCTTTAATTCTGTCGGAATCATTCACCTGATCAACAGAGTTATTGAACACTACTATCTTCTAGGCTCTGAAGGGAATCAATAGGGAGTGGGAGACCCCACCTTCATGGAGCTTACACTTAGGGCCAAGCAGACAAACAAAATAAAGTAAAATTTATAGTGCGTCATGTGATTGTAAGTGACACTGAGGAAAGTGCATTGGAGAGAAGAAAGTTTCTTTGGAGCTGACGGGAGGAGAGCTGGCTGGGAGCAGGAAAGGCCTAACTGAAGACGGACGTGTGCGTGGACGCGGGAAGAAGTCCCAGGATTTGTAAGGGAAGAGCTTCCAGGTAGAAGAAACAAGCAGTGTGAGGCTGCACGGTGTGTTCAGGGTGTTGGAGACATGGCAGGCAGCCAGTGTGCTACAGCGAAGTGAGTGAGCGGGGGACAGGCTGGAGAGCAAATGAGAAAAGGGACGAAGGCCAGACCATGAAGGGTCCTGGTGGCCACTGGGAAGACTCTGGCTTTTACTCTGAATGAGACTGGGAGCAGCAGGGTCCTGACACAGGAATGGCATGAGCTGACTCACCGTTCTCAGGGAATGCTGGCAGTTGGGAGAATAAGGGGGTGGTGTGAAGCGGGTGCAAGGGCAAGAGCAGGAAGGTCAGTGAGGAGGCCACAGTGACAGTCAGGGACAAATAACTAAGAATGAGCCAGGGTGGTAGCCAGGAAGGTGGTGAGAAGCTGGATTCTGGAAGTAGCCTGTTCCACTCATTCAAAAGGATGCACTTCTCTCCCACGTTATCTCTGCAGCTGGAATGTACATTAAAACTGATGGCATGCCCCAATCTGGCAGCATTTTTTCTTTGAGCGGCACACAAAATACATCTTCAGACTTGTTGGCATCTCAGATTTGATATAAGATGGCGTTTGGAAGGCAAAGACACTAAAACTGGTTGTTCGATGGGATGCAGGGTGGAAAAGAGAAAAGTCAGGGATGACACCACGTGCCCTGGCCCAAAGCGACCAGAAGAATTAAGTTGCCACTGAGTGAAACTGAGAAGACTATGGGAGGTGGAGTCTGGGAGGTGGGAAGAGTGAGTCTTCTTTGGGAATATTAAATTACCACGTTCACAAGTCATCCAACTGGAGGTGCTGAGGTGGCAGCTAAATAAACAAGCTTACGAAAGAGGCACAGACCGGAAATAAAATTCTGAGAATTGTCACAGTGTTTAGGTGATATTTAAAGACCTGAGAATGGATGAGAAAGAACCTAAGCAGCAAGTTCGGATCAAGAGGGGGGTCCCAGGACTGAGCCCTGAGGCCCTCCGACAACAAGAAGTGTGGGAGGTGAGAATGAAACCACCACAGAGACAGACGACGAAGAGCCCCTGAAATGGAGGAGAAACCAGGAGAAAGTGGAAGCCAAGCGAAGAAAACATAGGGAGAAAGGATCAACCGTGAGAAAGGCTGCTGCGCGAACTACGTGAGTGCCGTAAAGCAGGATGGAGACTTAGAATCAGCCACGGGATTCGTAGCACAGAGTCCATCAGTGACCTTCACTCTTCGGAGCTGTCAGTGTTGGGGGCAAGCCTGACTGTGCGGAGTTCCAGTGAGAAAGGAGGAAAAACTGGAACCAACAGATGACCTGAGGAGGGGGACCTTGTGGAGAATTGTTCCACAACTGGAGGGGATAAGAAGGATCTGTGATAAAGCAAAACAAGCAGATAGAAAACAAAAAAAGAATAAACACAATATACTACAATAATCAGTTATAAATATCTACACAGAAAGAAGAGAGGGTGAATACTGTCTAAAACAATGGTGACGGCAATGCCTTTCCCGTAGAGCTATTACAAGAAGAACATGAGAAGGCACAGACCTGGCACACGGTGTGTGCCTCGGCCCTACAGCTTGTACGTGAGCCCAGGGGCGAGTTTTACCTTACTTACCAAGCAGGATCAGAAAAGGAACACCACGACTTCTGATAAGAAGTAAACAAGAAATTACTCTCCACGTCACCAGCCCTCCCTCCTCCCACCATCTCATTTTAATTACCCTCTCCTCAAGGTTTTCTCTAGACCTTAAAAAAGACCCGTGACCTTTTCAGGACATCCTATAATCATTTCTCTACCTTTCTTAGATGTGTATTTACCATCCATATATAAATTAATTAAAATCAAATATAGGAAGGAAAATTTCTGTAGTTTTTTTTTTTTTTGGAGGAAAAGGAGGTCAGAAGAAATAACAGCATATGATGTAGGGAATGACCCAGAGATAAAAACTGATGATGCAGGAAAAGGATATAAAATTAATTCAATAAAAAGCAGTAACTATTCTCAAAATTTATTCATACTTGACAATAAAAACATAAACCCACTTTCCACTCAAATAAATCATATGCTTTCCCAGGTCAAAAGAACAGCAACTGATGAAATCTATACAGTTTTCTTTAAATGACATTTAACAGAAATTAGGATAAGAATAAATAAAAGAGAAAATGAAAAGAGTGACACAAAAGAGCTATTGCTGATTTTCCATAGCTAAGTGACAGACCCCAGGCAAAAGCTAGGAGACAGAAGAAAATAGAGAGCAAGGGAAGAGGAGTGAGCCGGCATTTTTCTTGGCCAAGTTCAGTTTCTCTAGCCAAGTTCAATCCAGCAGTTGCTTTGAGGACGCTGTCTCCAAGAACAATTATCAAGCAAACCAATAAAATTTGAGATAATTAACCAAATATTCTGACTGGAAGCATTTATATAAGTTCCATCTAGCAGATGGTGAGAAAACCCGGTTCTTACTTGTATGTTAAATTGAGACCTGAAGCATACACAGCAGTATCCATAATCCCAATTATGCAGCATCTGTATCTGACCAGGGTCAAAGCAAGGAGAAACGATGTAGCAACAGCAGCTCTTACCTCATCATGTAACCAATTCGCTTCACAAACTGCCTGTAGCGTGCTCTGTTAAAGGTTTCTAACCCCACGGCCAGAAGCTCCACTAATGAGTTAGCAAAGGCAAAAATTTTCATCATCTCTTGAGGTCTTGTTGTTTCAGGTAAATAATCACCTGAAAGTTAAAAATCACAGAAAAGAAAACAATTATAATCACTATGGAAAAACACTGAAAGACACAGTTACAGAAGATACCTCAATAAGGAAGCAAAGCCAAGAGGGAAAAGAATGAACAATCCCCATTGCTAGGGCTCCTACATCAATGTGAAATGGGAAACTCAGACAAAGCACAAAACGAAAACTATTAAAGACAGGCAATGTGCTCCTAGTCACTCTTTTTGCATTTAAACACGTAGGAAATTACAAGCACAAGAGAAAGAAAGGCAGCCTTATCAAGATGTGATACAATCACCCCTGCAGAGCATTGCTAGCACAGGGGAACCTGAGGCGGGAGCCTGCTCGAGGTGTAAGACTTGATGCTGGGCTGCTGTGTTTGATCCCACCAATACCACACTTTACATCTGACCAAAGAAATTAGTTTACCTTTTGCTTTAAACCCAAGAAGATGCTGAAAGAGTTCATGAAATGGGAACTGTGATAAAAGGATAACCAAGTCATCTTCATTAAGGAGACTCCAACTGGTCTCAGGGTCTTCATCCTAAAGGAAAAGATGCAAAATCATGTCTACTGATTTGATCAGATCACACTGTGGTCGAGTTACAGAAGCTAAATCATCAAAGGTCTCAATGACACATGTGTGGTATTCTCACACATTCATGAACTTCTCTCCCAAGCAGAGATTTATAGTATCAGTTCCAGAGATGGGCCACAAATCCCCTGAAACTTTGAACTATAATTTCATGTGTATCTGGGTCACATCCATTCTTCAGTAATAACTAACTGGAAAAAGAAATTCCTTACAGATATACTAACCACTACAGTAGAAAGAAGAATCAATGAGGGTTATCTTGAGAAATTGGATTTTGACCATTAAATTCCCACCAAAAACAGAGAACTCTTCTACCCTTCAAACAGGAAGACCTGGATAAGAAGTTTGTAAGAGGGAAGGCAGAACCCTGGCATGCTTGGCTCTTTATTACACAGACTCAGATAATCTGTGGGTGAGTGCTCAGCCCAGAAAATTGTTACTACAAAACATACAACCCTAACACAAAGTTTATATAAACTGTAAATATTTCCAGGCACTAAATTCTCCCAGCTCAAAGGGGAGATAGCCTAGAAAAGGGTGACAGCCTAGCACACGGGATCAGAGCAGAGGCTGCAGAGGCTTCGCCATTTGATGCTTTGACTGACTAGAATGATTTGGAACAAATTCTTCAGCCCCCTGTATCTCAGTTTTCTCACCTGTAAAATGGGATCACAAAAGTACTTGCTTCGTGGGGTTGTTGGGAGAATTAAATGAGGTAATATGCGGAAAGTACTTAAAACTCAAAAATGATTAATCAAAGTAATGCAGACACGATGAGTTACCTCTTCTCCTCCTTCATCTACCAGTGTCCACGACCCAGACGCAGGCCCCGAGGAAGACGGCTTCCCCTCGCTGGGCTTCATGTGGCACAGGAACTCTGCTCGGTTTCTAAAGGAAAGGTGAGACCACCCTGATCACAAACACAGAAAGCCCACCGCATGCATTCTGATCACCCCCTCACCTGGAAGAGTCAGACATCGACTCAGTCTTCAAATGGTTTAAGTTGGTAAACAAGAAAGAAGAACTGACTAAAACTCAAGGAACCCAAAATCTCACTAATGTCGGTGCAGAGACCACAACCATTCTGCCAGTAATGATGAGAGAAAAGGCAGAAAAACAGTTAAACTAGCACCTCTCCTGCACACAGTGGGACCTCAAAACACACGGACTACTGCAGCACCTTAACTCCCACCACGCTTTCAGTGTTGCCATTGTAAAGGGAGTTGTCACTTTAAAAATCATGCTCTACTGAATAAAAAAGGATAATCCACAGGTAGTGTAGAAGCTTGTTTGGGGCACAAAATACATCTAAATGCAAACACATTTTTAAGTCAAATCGTATCTATCCTTGTATCCAGGAAATGAAAGAGGAAGCAGGAAGAATGCCTGCCAGCCAGACTTCCACAACACGGTGTTGGCTGGGTCTGGTGAGTAGGCGTGGCCAAAAGTTTCCTCTCTGAGACCACAGCTTGGTTCTCAGTCCCCTGTTCCTGTCTCTCTGGCCTTACCCTGAGAATTCATCCATTCCTTCCTTCAACCAGAAACTTTCTTCCATGACTTCCCACTCTGTAGCTTTAGTAGTGCCTAGGAGCTCCAATCCCGAAGCTCCAAACATCCATGGTACCTGTCACTTTTGTATCCACTTCTTTACATGCCTCAGTGACCTCAAATTTTCCTCCTTACACAACAGCTCGCCCTTCTGTCTTTTCTGTCTGTCAGGGCTGCCAACACCCTCTCGGTCACTGGGTCTATCTGAATGACTCTTAATTCTTTCCTAAGAAGATGACCTTTAGCTTCCCCTCTTTCTCTTTCCCGCTACTATTACCCCAACTCAGGCCTGCAGGCAGACAGACTTTCCCAAACTGAAAGCCAGTGGCAGGAACACTGCTCAAGGTCACCTCGATACAGACTGCCTCTCCCCCAGTTAAGGAGGTGCCCTCTTGATGCTGGGTTGGGTTCCACAGCCAGGAGAGCCAGATGTCTATAACTGTAATTCAATTAAGCCGAAGTAACCTTCTGGCTCCCGTTGAGCTTAAACTTGCTTAAATACAACTTTCATTCATGTTCAAAAACCCTCAATTACCACAAAGAAGTATCAAATCTAGATCCCTCTGTCTTAATGTCAGGGCCTTTTATAACCCAACTCGCTCGCTCTATCACCATCTCTCACACACCCAGCCAAGCTGTCCCTTACCTGTCCCCTGCACAGCTGTCCTTACCTGTACTTTGGGCCACTGCTCGCTGTTCTCCCCACTACGGCGCCCTCTACTCCTCTTCTACTCAAATCCATTCCATCCTTCAAACCCCGCTCATCCACTTGGAACCCCTGGCTACTCCACTCTGCTCTCTTCATTCTCAGCACATCGATCGTAGCTGCACAATTCGGCACTCAATCTGTGCTTTTCCCCTCTGCCACTAAATCTCTTCTTCTAAGAAACAGATTACCATTTTTGTCTCTCTCCACAGTGCCTTTCACAATAACATATGTATCAGGAGAGGCAAAACCACCAAAAGGGGGACCCAAACGGGGGACCCAAAAAAATTAATAACTTATATATAAGCCATTAATAAGGTCTCTTAGGGACAAAGGGCAGCAAACCCAAAGAAAACCTGAGATGGGAAATTCTGGGATGCTGACACGGCCCCGGACAGTTCTTTGGATACGGACAGTTTAGAAAGCCAACCCTTGGATAGAAAGAAGCATTTCAATTTCTACATCAAAAAGATCTTCCACACTTACTTGACAGGAGACATTAGTAGGGCAAGGGACTGCATAAAATGAAAGACCCCTGATGGGTTATTCAACACTTTGATCTGAAATCAGAGAAGGAAAAGGCATACTGTAGAAAACCAACAACCCGAGGGCCCGCAGTCTCAGTTCACAAGAATTCTGAGAAAGGGCGCTGTCAAGCAAACAAAGAAGGAACTGGCACCTGACCAAGGGTGAGAACACGCTCATGGGCTCCCAGGCAGTAACGAGGCAGCTGCGCTCCAGAGCACGGCAGCCGAGCAGTTTGTAACTACCCGTCACTGTACAGGTCGGAGCACAACGTGCTATTTTAATCCAAAGATGAGGGAAATGGAACAAAAACCCTCCTTCTACCTAAAAAATCCAAATTTCTTGCCACCAGAAATACTAAAGAAAAGGTAATGTTTACTCCTCTGAGTGGTTGCTATTAGTAACAACACAACCTAAAGGCAAGAAGCAGAGATAAAAGTCTATAAACCATATAATCAACACCTCAGTTGATTATATGAGTTGATCACACAGACCTGGATAAATGCCAATATTAATGAACTTGGAGATGCCAGTAGTTTCTGTTCTACCTGTACCAACTATGGTGTAAAGTGGATTAATTCAGGGAGCTGTGTAGGCCTGGCCGGTGTGGCTCAGTTGGCTAGAGTGTTTTCCCATAAACTGAAAGGTCATGGGTTCAATTCACAGTCAGGGCACCTGCCTAGGTTGTGTTTCAGTCCCCAGTCGGGGCACATACTAAAGGCAACCAACTGATGTTTCTCTCCCTCCCTTCCCTTCTCTCTAAATCAGTAAGCATGTCCTCAGGTGAGAATTAAAAAAAGAAAGGAAATTAATTTAAGGAGCTATGCTGAGTATTACATAAAAAAGTCCTAGAGAGCCTTCCCACACAGAAACTTTACAGAATCAAATACTACTGAACTACCAAGTCGGACTGCTACCGAACTTTTGCAGTTCTACTTAATTTCATCAACTATGGGTGACCCAAGAACTTTCAGCATAAAAATCTCCTACAAATATATTCTGGATGTATTTTAAGAATTTTATTTTAAATATGAATATTTTTAACTAGCCTTTTTTAAAGCAATTTCTTCAGGAAAAATGCTTAACAAAATTTCCTTCCCATACCCCTCAAAAGCAGAAAGATATTCATCATACCTGTATAAAAGGAACAGCCCACTTACTAACACCAGCTGGGCATCGAAGAACATGGTTTAGCAGGAAGAGGTGATCTCCAGGACAGCCAACTCTTTGTAACACTGATACCTAAACAACAAGGGACATACAGTATCACTACTTAAAAAGAAGAATGTATCCAGGGGGCTAGTGAAGTCACTTATCCAATGTTTAAATACATGTGATCTTTCAAAGAGTAACCAGACAGAAGACATTGACTATCGAGTTTCTACCACGGAGGCAGCCAGAGGCTGATGAATCTATTAGTACTATGATAAAAATATCTTAGGTTGTTTCTCTGCAAAATTTTTATACCTGGCAAATTACAAATCATGAATATTCCTGACCATTTGTAAATAGATAGAAGTCAAGTATTTTAATCTATTCTCATTTGTAACAGTTTCTCAAATCTATATTCAGTGAGTATGCTTAGAACCTCACCTCACATGTAAGAACTCCAGTATGAACCTAAAAAAGTGCCCGAGGCAGCCCCATTAAAAACATAACCAATAAACAAATAACCTTCCCTATAACATACCTAACATCCTTCCTATGTTTTAAGTATATTTTAAACTTTTTTAAAGTGTGACTAAGTGCAACATTAAATGTAAGATGATAAAAAGAAACATGGACATTTTTTAGGTAAGACACCTATATTCTAAACATGAATCTGGTCTTAAATTTAGCAGGCTTCACACAATTCCATTTCTTCCTAAGTTGAAGCCGGGAATCATTTAGCGTAAGGTTCTTCAGAGAGAAAGGCCCTTTGTGTCTGATGACGCGCCAGGCAAGGGCAACTAGTTCCCGTGCGTCCTGATCAAAGGCAGTGTCGCTAACAAGGTAAATGAATGAGCTAAAGAAACTGTTGGAGAAAAACTGTCCAGAAGAAGTAATTCTTACGTTATCAGAGAAGTAAAAGAAAGACTACTGCATCTACTTCTATTCCCTCACCAAGGTCTGCAGCCAGAGGAGAATATCATCCTGGAACTGCGTATCTTCATTCACTCTCCTGGTGAACATGAATAAGACACTAATACACTCCTTCAGCTGACACAGGTCAGAGGGGATGCTTTCTGCCTGTTTAGAAGCTATAAATTAAAGAGAGAATGACATGAATCCCACATAAATGGTAGGGTTTTGGGGGGGTGAATATTTATTATCTTCACTTTAAAAATGAACTCTTCAAAATATTTACTTTAGATAAAAATCCAGGGAGAAAAGCTGTATCAAAAAAATTTGAATTTCTACTAAATATGTAACCAAGGAAGTATTTAACTTTGTGAAGGATTTCAAAGGGAAAATTAACTTCATTAAAATTTATCATTTATTTAAGAATCAGCCCATCTCTGGCCCAGCCCCAGTTCTTTGATTAGTGATGAAAACAATGAGGGGGAGGGAAGGATTTCCTTTTTTTACTTTAAATGATCCTAATCTCTCTCCCAGAAATAAAAAGTGCATCATTCATACTTTACACGCAATACAATAAAGCCTCATTTCTTAAAACCCAAAACAAGATGGAACTTTCAGAGCATTAGATCTGAAAATCTAAACACAATAAAAACAGCCCAACTAACAAGACAATTAAAAATAAAGTGCAGGAGACAGAGGATGTAGAAATATTGATTACCAGTTTTACAACCAAAAAAATCTATGTGGACTTGCTTTGGTAACAACCACATAAATTAGGACAATAAGGGACATTAAGGATAAAGAGTGAGCTTTCTGGCTTCCTAGAAAAGCAAAGGATGGTGAGGAAGGCAGACCTCACACTGCTTCTAAAAATGTTAGAAAGACAGACCGCAATCCTGTGTTGGGGAGGCAAGGCAAAACCACAAGCACGAATGTTACCTTGTAACACCAATCAGTGCACAATCAATTCAACCAGATCATACCCCTCAATTTTTTTTTTTTTTGCATTTCAGACTACAAGAGAGAGTGAGACTTTCATTACTTACACACCTCGGCTTTGCTGATGAATTGCTAAAGACCTCAGGACAGCTGAACTATTAAGCAAGGCATAGATGTAAGACTCCACTTGCAACCTGGAGAGCACAGAAGTGTAAGAGTACAGAGCCAGGGTCTGGTGGAGGTGCTCAGATTTGGCATCAAATAGCTTCTTTAGCTCCTCCAGAGCATTTTCATTCATTTCTACTCTTTGGTAGCGATGATAGCCTGAAACTTTCACTTGATCTGCACAGATACCCTAGCAGTGGAAAAAAGGGTAAAATATGAAACCAGTTATTCTTTGCACTTAAAATAATCAGCAGCAGGCATATGAGGCATAGGCTTCAGTACCATCTTCAACATGCTTATAAACTACAGTGAGGGAGCAACAGTACTACACAGAGAACAATAAAGTGTAGAATCAGGTGCCAAGGAGTATAGTGCCACACAGTATAATGCCAATCACCAATGCATCACAAGATCAGAGAAGAGAAACCCTAATAAGCAGGTGAAGAGAGATACAAATAAATAACAGAACCCTGGCTGGTGTGACTCAGTGGATTGAGCACAGGCCTGTGAACCAAAGGGCTGCTGGTTCAATTCCCAGTCAGGGCACATGCTTGAGTTGCAGGCCAGGTCCCTAGTAAGAGGTGTGCAAGAAGCAACCACACATTAATGTTTCTCTCCCTCTTTCTCTCTCCCTTCCCCTCTCTAAAAATAAGCATATATTTTTAAAAAATAACAGAGCTTGTCCCTAAGACTCTCATGATTGATGATCTTACCTTCTATTTTACAAACCCACCGAAGTCAATGTGATTGCAGCCTCAACTTTAAGGGACTTCAAAATACGTTTGTACTTACCCTCACCATTCTTTGTGATTTTGCTCAAAACAAATAAACTCCTCTCTTCTCCTCTCCAATACTAACACTGCCAGCTGTGCTCTTGATTCTAACTTTTTTTTTATTCCAGGGAGAGAGAGGAAGGGAGAGAAAAACAATGTAAGAGAAACACTAATCGGCTGCCCTCTGACCGGGGACTGAACCCACAACCTAGGCATGTGCCCTGACAGGAAATTTAACCCACAACCCACCCTTTAGTCCAAGGGATGCTGCTCCAACCAACTGAGACTAACCTCTCTTTTTCAGTATCTCCAAATGTTTCTCTCTCTCCAGACTCCTTCCTATCTACAAAGAGAGATAACACAAGTACCCCAATGAACAAGGATTAGGGCTGGGGGGGAGGAGAAATCGCGTTTATCCCTGGAATCTCCTTAAGCTTCCCTTCAATTCAAGCTTGTTGAGAATGGCCTTCTCTTCCCTGCCATCCCTTCCAGGCCACTATGAAATGGCTTTCCTAATGGTCACCTTGGTCTCTACTGGGACATATCGAATTGCCTTCCCTGTTTCCTCTTCTCTAAATCTTATTCCCTGAATCATCCTCTCTTTAATACTCTCTACCCAATGGATGTTCTTATTATGCCCAAGGTCACAAACCAAAAGGTCCATGGGCTGAATCTTACTTGGAGACATGCCCTACCTGGCCTCTACTGTGTGAGTGTGTGTGTAACTTGTTGCCAACATTTTCCATTTAAGATTCCCCACATTTGGAAAATCATAAGATGTGGCAATGTTGGATCAACACAACCTCACAGCAATTACCAGCTAGGACTCAACAGCAGCTGCCCCTGCTGGACTGGACGTGAGTTTTTTGCTCAGTGACCACGGTACCACTCAGCCTGCTTTGCTTCTTCAGTTATTTGCATGGCCCCTGCAGGTGCCTGATTTTATGATTCCTACACTGCACTATTCTGGGTTAAGACAAGGTCAGTGTGGGTACAGGGGCAGACTCCTGGCCTAGCTGGCATCGGTTAGCAGTACCCCAGGCTCCTGAAAGCTTTACAGAATACTAGTCAAAATACCTGTACAGACAACTGTTCCTCCTTAAAGTGCCATAGTCGACTTTTGGCATTTTGGCAATCAGATGTCAGAGCAAACAGCTCAGTTTCAGCCAGAAGCAGCTGTTTCCTGCATCGTGAATAGTTCAAAAGCAACTCATAAAATTCATGCCTGTCTTGATGAGTCATGCTGTCAAATTCCTCTAAATATGACTCAACA
Organism: Carollia perspicillata; assembly: GCA_004027735.1. Classification (NCBI taxonomy): domain Eukaryota; kingdom Metazoa; phylum Chordata; class Mammalia; order Chiroptera; family Phyllostomidae; genus Carollia; species Carollia perspicillata. The sequence continues at coordinate 31,190 of PVKM010003278.1, forward strand.
TTCTCCAGCCACGAGCCAGGCTCAAAGACTTTTAGCTGCTCTTTAGTAAATGGTACCACTTCTGGTTGAGCTGGGAGCTCCGGGTAGAGGCGCTCATTACGAAGCAAGGGTTTTGCTGCCACCAAAGGGGGCACTTCCTCAGCAATTTCAGCTGGCAACTGGGGATACAGTTTTTTCACTCTGGGTGGCTGAAAAATGTCCGTGGCTTCACAAGAACTCTGCAAGCCAACATTCTGTAGCACCTCTGAAGAAAGCCCCGAGGCTTGTTTGTCTTCTTTGCTAGGCTGAGTTTCTCTGGCCTGTAAATCTTCCATTCCCTGCAGAGCGTAAGAAAAGCTAGACTGCAGTGTACTTTCGGAACGTCCGCATTGTACCACTTTACTTTCCTCCACTTCTGTAAAGTTCCTGGGAGTTTCTACTTTGGTTCCAGCATTGTCTCCAGGGCCAATCCTCGGCTTGACTGCTTCACCCCCAACACCGGCTCCGACCTCCTCCCCTTCTTTTACAGTCTCTGTGTTACATGTCAGGGACCCTTCATTAGTTATAGTCAAGGAGGTGAGTTGTATGTCAAACATTTCAGTCTCGGTTTGTCCACGGGCGTCATACTGGAGCTCAGAGTCAGTTACCACCTTCAGAGGGGCTCCTCTGAATTCACAAGCTAGAGCAGGGATTTCCAGCTCTCTGGGGGTTTTTGGAAGGGAGACTTCATCGGACTCTTCCTTCTGAAGAGTTTCATATTTCTTCTTTTCCTAAAAACAAGATTTATACTGTGAAATAACTTACAACAATAACCATGTTTTCAATATGAGGAATTTTTAAATTGTACATAAAATCTAAATGGTCTCATTTAACAAATGGACTCCATATTCACTCCACAAACAATGTTCCCTATTCTGTATTATTCAATTTTGAGTATGTTGAATTTGGAGATTCAGTGGCCTAAACTCAACAGAGAAAGACACCATAATAAGCAATGAATTACGATTCAAGAACGGGAAAGAAAAGCTGGTTGGTCTCCATTCTGCTAGAGGTAAAGTAAAAAAGAACAGTCGCCAAGTAACGCATGCCTCAATAAGTTTGTCTTCAACTTGACAAACGAATTCGCTCAAAACTTTGGCAGAAAAGTCAGAACAACTTGAGCTATAAAATAAATAACTATAGTATTGCACTATAACCCACAAAATAAAATAATATCCATAAGCTTATACTGACATAAAGAACTGAATCAATCAATAATATATTTTTTCAATGGGTTAGTGACAACCCTTCCTTATAGAGGAATTTCAATTAATGCAGGTGGAATGAAAAAAATAGAAAAATCGCCATTACAATACCGTTATAAAACCACATGCAAGACCAATGCTGAAGTGAGTGAATAAAAATGTAAGCAAAAACAGGATTTGCATATTCTCTAAATACTCTGAACATCTATCTAAATACCTTTTAAACACCTCTAAATATCTTCTAAATATTCAATAATTGCAATGGGAAAACAGTAAGTCTCAGTGGGAAATCTTGGCACATCCTACCTTAACCAAGTATTCAAAGCTACTATCACCAGTACTACAACCCCGTATGACTCCGGGAGTCACACTGCCTCTCCAGTATCCTGTCCAACAATGCATGACCTCAATCTAATTATGAAAGAACACCACAGGAAAGACTCCAATTAAGGAACTGTCTACAAAGTCACTTAAGCATTGTGGTCGTAAAAGGCTAAGGAATCCAAAATTATGCCCAAAAAAACAAAATACAAAAAAAAGTTAACCATTAAAAAATAAAATAAGCCCTGGCTGGGTGGCTCAGTTAATTAGAACATCATCCAATATGCCAAGTTTGAGGGCTCAAGCCCCACGGTCGGGACACATACAAGAATCAATCACTGAACGCATAAATAAGGAGAACAAGTCAATGTTTCCCTGTCTCTCTCCCCCATCCTCTTTCTTCTCTCTCTCTAAAATCAATAAATTAAACAAATAAAAGTTTTACACATATGTTTTGGGCACTAATATAAACTAGATATATAGAAAAATAAGCTGGATTTTAAAAATTATGAAAAGATTATTTTAAAAACTGTTACATTTGAACAAACTTAAAAAATGACTAAAATCACTCAATACTTTTCCACTATGGAATTTCTTTAAGGTAAATAATGACAGTTACACATTATTGGTGATTTTGGATTATGCTGTCCAGCAAATGTTCAGCAAAAACACAGCTGACATTAACCAAAGAGGTTGGGCATTTATATGTACATAAAATTAGGGAGGATTATTATTTTTTTAAATGGAATTAAGCCAGTCTGCTGGAAATGAATATAGCCACCAAACATTTGCAAATGGCAGTGATTCAAGGAGCAATGTGCCCCTCCAAAATTACTTTACTCCACATTTGTGACCTATATCACATTCAGAGATCAGCCACACAATTCATACAGACCAGTGTGTCAAACTGCCTAAAATCATATAACAGGAAAGCATTATGTGAGTGGTCATAAGAAAATGAAAAAGTAGGCCCAATAATACTGCGATAATGTTTAAAGCACACTTGCTATGATAAACAGGTTTCTCAAAATGGGAGGTCCCAAAGAGAAAATCGGGAAACACCAAAGGTTACCACTGTGACAGAAACGTTGGTGTACTACTGCTGAGGACTGCAGCCAAATTTCAGTTAGCAAATCGAACAATTAGGAAATGAAATTAAGGAAACAATTTCATTTAAAATAGCACAAAAAGAAAAAATACTTAGGGATAAATTTAACAAAAGAAGTGTAAAGCAAAAATTACAAAACATTAAAAGAAATTAAAGACTTAGTAAAAGTAAAGACATCCCGTGTTCACGGATCAGATCACATTATTCAGATGACAAGGCTCTGCAAATTGGCAACACAATACAAATTCAACACAATCCCTATCAAAAGCTAAGCTGCCCTTTTTTTTTTTTTTTGCAGAAAATGACAAGATATAAGAAAACACATGGGACTCAGAATAGACAAAACAATCTTTTAGAAGAAAAACAAAGTTGGAGAACTCATAGTTTACACTGTTTTTTTCCAATTTGAAAACCTACTACAACAGTATCGCTGCAGTAATAACGAGAGTGTGGTACTGGCACATGTGGTTCCAGCACATACTAGACAAAGAGACCGATGGAACACAACTGAAAGTCCAGACATAAGCCCTTCCTTTTAAAGTCAACTGATTTTTCAAGAGTGCCAAGACAATTCAATGGGGAAAACATGGCACCGACAAATTGATGTCCAAATGAAACTGAACCCCTACTGTGCGGAAGACAAGGGGCCACACGTTAACCTGACAAGCTCAGAGACCTAAAGTCACCACAAAGGAAAGTCGGAAATTAAAACCTTTCTAAGTAAAAGCAGCTCAGGGTGGGTGGTAACATGCTAGGCTGGCATTTTTCCTAACAAGGTCAATCTTTACCTCCACTGAGCCTGTCTATCCTCTTTTTGCATCTATAACATACCTTTGGAATGTCAAGGTAACTTACCTTTTTCCAAACCTCTTGGGCACAACACATACCAGAGCTGAAAGCACCAATCCCCTAGTGTTCTTGTTATCAGGTTAATTGTTGTCTGTTAACTATACTTTACCCACCCATGTCTAAGAAGTGTCTATCATTTTACCTTTTATCCAATCCCAGTGGTCCCCCACTTCCTGCTTTGCCTTCTCCAGTCTCCCTACTCTGTCACCAGTGGATTTCATGTAACCCCCTTAGGTCTCTCTTCCTTTGATTGTAATGTATAAAATAAAATGCCAAACTGCCATACTCCAGAGCATCGATAAACTGAACTTTATAAAAATTTTAAAATTTTGTGCTGAAAATGAAACCATGAAGAAAGTAAGAAGACAACTCCACAGAATGGGAAAAAAAATACTTGCAAGTCAGTGATCTTAAGGCAGGCAGTAAGAAGCTAGGAAAATTCCTGAGCAGGTGGAATGGGGAAACTGAGACAAGAAAATTAAACAAAGCCAAACAGTTTGGGCAATTTACAGTCAGCTAGTGAACTGCAAGACCTCACCTCGCCTAACCAAGGACATTTGAGAATAAATGGTTTATACCTCTCCTCCCTAATCAGACCAGAGAGTATATAACCTCCCCACAAACCATCGGCCTCCCAGGAATAGAGGAAGAGGAATTCTAATGAAATGGAGAGATAGCAACGGAACAAAGGGGCTAACTTGGGGAGAATGCGGACTTCCCTTTCAGTTCCCTCTCCCTTGGGGGAGGGGACACCCCCCACCCCACCGTCTGCGCTCCCTCTAGGAATTTCCCCCTCCCAAACTCCCACAGCTCCCCTATATAACCTTGCTTCTGAAAGCTCAAGGTAAGGTGGATGTTAGGGTTTTACTCACCACCTTCTCAGACTGTGGCAACAAGCAAGCAAAATATAACCAAAGACACTGAAATAGAAAACAGGATGACAGTAACCAGAGGGGAGAGGGGAGGGAATTTCAGGGGGAAAAGGGAAGGGGTCACAGGAACAAGTATAAAGGACACATGGACAAAAACTAAGGGGGGTGGAAATGGGAGGGAGGTGGGGAGCACTGGGGTGGGTGGACTGGGATGGGAGTAAAAGACAGAAAACTGTACTTGAATAACAATTAAAATAAAATTTAAAAAAAAGAAACATTGAACTGTAGCTGCAGGCACCAATATAATTAACTCAGAAACATAATGATGAATAAATGAAGTGAGTTTGTGGAAAAAACAAACAAACAAACAACAAAAAAAAAGCAGTTACAATCCAGTTCCTGTCTCTGCCTTTAGACCGAGCAGTGACAGGCAGCTTGAGCCGGGGACCGAGTTGCCCTCCGGTTTCAATCTTATAAGGGGCCTACATCCAGAGTGAAAAAAGAACTGTTTTGTTTTTTTTTAAAGAAACAATACAAAATGGACTCACTTTTGCGAAGCCACATCATCAAACCAAGCCTTAAAACCTAGCCTAACTGCAGTTTCAGCCTCCCCTGGGAGAACTTTAAGTCAGTGAGTCTGGAATTTCCCATCAGTACAGTGAGAAAAACTGCCCTGTAAGACCCCAGCCCTCCCATATGGGAAGGTGTCCTTGACTGAAACAACCCACTCTTAATGTTTTAGTCCCACTTTCCATCTGTCTCTAAAACCTTCCATTGTGTGCAACTCCTCGGAGGACCTTTCTAGTTGCTAGATGGATGGGATATGACCCGATTCATGAATCACTTAATAAAGCCTCATAGGTCTTCAAATTTACTGGGTTAAATTTCTTTAATAGAACTCTTCTGCCTTAATAATTAAGAAATAAATAAGTCAATTTTAAAACAAAGAAAGCGAACAGACGTTTCTCCAAAGAAGATATACAAATAACAGCTAGCAACATGCTCAACATCATTAGCCATTAGAGAAATGCAAATCAAAATCAGAATGAGATACCACGAGGGTGACCACTGCAAGTCAGATACTAAGTGGTGGCAAGGGTGCAGAGAAGTTGGAAGCCTCACACATGGCTACAGACAGGGACTGGAACAAGATGAAGTCCCTATGGCAAACAGCTTGGCAGTCCCCAAATGTGGTGAAGTTGTACAACCCTGTGATCATACTAAAAACCACTTATACATTTAAATAAGTGAGAATTGTACAGAGTGTGAATTATAGCTCAACAAAGCTCTTAAAAACAAACAAGAGATTCTAAAAAACTTAGTGAGTTCAGAAATAAAGAAAAGTGAGCAAGCAGAGACCCGAATGGGGAAGAGGGGAAAAAATCTTTAGCTCTCTTCTCCAAAACACTAACCCACCTCTGGGGATGGTGAATGCTAACTAGAAGACAGAGAGCTGATGAGCCAGGCACATGATGGGTCACATGATGGAGGGCACAGCAAACAACCTCCTCCCCACCTCAGGCACCCCAGACTTCCCATCCAACCTGTCCGTCCTGCAGTTTCTAACCTCCCTGTGTGCCCTCCTGCCCCACTCCAACCCCACTCCAACCCCACCTCACCCTTCCTCTCTCCCCCACTGCAGGACTGCCCTTGCACTTTCAAATCCTCCCCTTCTCCAAATAAGATGAAGTCTCCAGCTGCTGCTCCCAAACTGGCACACCCACTTCCATCAGATCTACTTTCCAGGGAATAATCATAACCATAATAGCAACAGAAAATAGGGTTAGATAATCAATTAGAGAATTTTTAAAAGCTTCTAGCCTCTCCAGGGAAGAACACAGAGGCCTTTAGACTTTTATTTCTCCCAAGGGAAGAACTCAATGCTCTTTTTGGTTTCAACAGTGGAACCAAAGAAAACTACCTGTGCAGATAGTAAAGTTAGGTCCCCAGAGGAATTAACATAGAGTTGCCCCAGGGAAGAAGTTGGGGGAAAAGGAGAAACTGAAGATTTCATTGGAAGAACGGCCTGGCCCATCAGGGAAGGCCAGAGAGAGGGAAGGATGAACAACGGCAGGTCGCACAACCTTTGAACTGGTGGCAAGAGCCTGCCCTGCCGCCACACAGAGCCCTGGACAGGGAAAGACCTTCTGGGGGACATACGGATAGGGGGAAGAGGTTTTATGCAAACGTCACCAATGTCTTGCCTCTTGAGCTGTGGCAACCTTCCGGTGGCTCGCTTCACTTCTCTAAATCACAGAACAGAGGAGTCGGTCCTGAATGACTCCAAGCCTCCAGCCTTTGCCCCACCACCAATTCATCCCGAACATCATTTCAAGACTGGTCTCCATAAAACACCGCTCTGAACAACATAAAAACAGTCATGGCTCCCCACTGATGAAAGACTGACTCTTAACTCTGGCATTCAGTGCCTCTGTGAACTTAGTTATGATCCAGTTCCAAGGCACATTTTTCAACAAACACAACAACCCTGAACTCCAGCAATCTGTACTTGTCAGCTGGTCCCTGTCACATACCACCACATATGATTATTTATCTTTACGTTCTGTTCCCACCCCACCCCCAAAGTGACCACAAGTGTCTTTGAGGGAGGAAAATTAAAACAGGAACAAAGGCCTCAAGCTCCACCCCTCCCCTGCTCCATCTTCACTGGAACATCACAGAGGGGACCTTCACTGACCACCTGTGCCCCCTCCCGTTTCCGGTAATTGGGAAGACTGAAAAGAAATTGCCATGTGGACAGCACAGACAAGGCCGAGCCCACCAGCATCAGAAGCTGAGGACCACCCTATCCACCTCCCCCACCCACGTTTAACGAAAGCCTTCCACCCAGACCCCATCAGGTTGCCAGCTCTCACTTCTCGAGTGTGAGCTATTGAAACAGGTAAAATAAAATGTTCCCCAAAGTTGCTTCCTCAGGTTAAGCCCTGCCAGGACCATGGCAGTTATCAATAGGCAGCTATCAAACAATGGTCCAGGAACTATCCTGACTTCTTTTAAGTCTGCTTTTCAGATCTAAAGCTAAGCCACAACCCCCAGAGACAAACTCTGGTTGAGAATGCGGCTTCAGTATCCATTAGTAAGTGCTGCACAATCTCACAATGCCTCGCTTCGCTGACATGTACCAGGCATCAGTGCTCCGAACAAGAAAAACCTAACCTACTGGCTGACTGGTTAACCCCAGCAACTTGTGCTCCCAAAGCCATAAAACCCCCTCAGCCCCACATTTGGGGCACAAAACCTGGGACCCTCTGTCAGTGTTCTTGCCCTCTGCAGAGCCTAAAAAAATCTGCCTTTGCTTCTATCGGTGTCCCTAGTCTAAATTCTTTTATATCAGGAGACAAAAACCCACACTTGTTGGCAACACTATAGCATTAATAAATGTACTGTGCTGTGCTAAATCTTTCTGTCACACTCTTGAATTCCTTCTCGTTCCGTGACCAGGACCTGGATCGGGCTGAGGCCTCCCTCAGCCACCCCGGGCGCTGCCCAGCGTCGTCTTGAGGCCAGGTAGGGAGGGATCTTATGCCTCCGTGGATCTGCTCTGCCTTTGATTTTTCACACTGTGTTCAGGAAGTGTTTCTTGAGTACCGACTACAGGCTGAGCTCTGTTCTTGGTACAGGAATCCTAAAGTGAAGAAATTATTAAATTATCCAACAGTTATTTATACTTACCGTGTGTTCTGTAACACTTAGAAAAAAAATTAATATGCCCATCAGAAGACAGAGGGAACATTCAAAGAATTAAGAGGAAACTGAACTTTCATGCCAAAATCTGAATCTATTATTACATTTAGAGTACAAAATTTCATTTCAAAATTAAAAAAAAAAGCTTACAATTACTTGCCTATTTGAGTTAAACACAGATAAAGACAGAGAACATATTGTACTTATAATAACCAGTATACATCACAAGATAAAATTCAAACAGAACACCATGCGTATCAAGTCAGGTGCCAAAATTAATACTTTCAAATTAATTTAAGAAAAAAGCATGTATCTTAGAACTAAAAATTGGCAGGAGATTAAGAAAAATATATATTTCTTTATTTTTGATCTCCATATAAGTTACATACAGGTAAAGAGCCAATTTTAAAATAGATAATTCTGAGAGAAAAAACAATCAAGAAATTATGCAGAAATGGAAGAGTTGTTAACAAACACAGAAGAACATTTAACCATTCCCGACAGTTCACGTGCCCTGGGGCGTAGCAGCATGCTTGGGAAAAAATCTAAAGAACACACCACACACTGTTACTGACAGCTATCTTTAGGGAATGGAATTCAAAGCATTTGTTTTTGGGGTTATTTGTTTCTCTGTATGTGTGTACACACATCCATACATATATTTAAAAAGCAATCAGCACTTTTGTAACAAAAATAAGTCTTTTTTTAAAATTCTGAAAAACAAATGGGAAGTTTCCATTCACTAATTACAGTTCTTTCTCTTGGAACTGTAGTTAAGAAAAAAATTACAACTCTTTTCCCTCCTTAAAAATAATGATGAGCTGCTTCTTTACAAGGATGAAGGTCCGATTTTAAATATTTTATTTATTTATTTTAGGGAGAGGGAGAGAAACACTGATCAGTTGCCTCTAGCACTCCCCCAACTTGGGGCCTGGCCTGCAGCCCAGGCATGTGCCCTGATCGGGAACTGAACCATGACCTGTCGGTTTGCAGGACAATGCCCAACCTGCTGAGCTACACCTATCAGGGCAAAGGTCCAGTTTTTAACATTCTACAGAATACTTTCACAAAATTATTTAATACTTTCTACAGATTTTGATATCCTCCTTTTCCAGATACAGTAAGGGAAACACCCTTAAAAATGTGGAGATTTCAAAAACATAACTGTCCTTTTACCAAGTGTGGCTTTTACTTGGGTTTCAGAGCTTTTCCCATGTCTACCGTTTCTTAAAATTAACCAGTCTAAAATAATCAGTATCTCAAAGAGGCATATTCTAGGGTGGCAAACACTGCTCCCCTCAACTGTCTAACAGACATTTATTACAAATTTAGCCTACCCAAAACTGAACGTCTGACCTGCCCTGCCAAAACCCTGCTCCATCCACAGCCTTCTCCCCCTCAGGGTCATCCTTGAATGTTTTCTCCAACAGCCCACATCCAGGTCACCAGCAGTTACTGCCTCTATCCTCAGAAACTCCCCAGACTACAGAGAGCATATGAGATCTTGCTCCCTGGCATATGCCATCAGTTTGGCTCAAATAAACTTATTAGAATTCTCTTAAAAAAAAAAGAAAGAAAGAAAGAAACTCCCCAGACTTCAAACACTTCTCATCACCTTTGCTCCTGTACCTCTGGTCCAAGTCACCACCACCTCTTCTTGCCTGGGTTAACGCAACTGTCTCTTAGAAGGTCTCTCTGCTTCTACTCTTGCCCACTTACAGGCTATTTTCTACAAAGCACACACAGTGATCCTTGAAAACGTAACTCACATCACATCGCTCCTCTGCTCAAAACCCTGAGGTGACTCCATACTCCACTCAGAGTTAAAGTCCTTACAACGGCCCCTGACCTGGCCCTGTGTTACCTTTCTGACTTCATCCAAACTACTCTCCCTCATTCACCCCACCCTAACAGCACTGCCTCCTGGCAGTTCCTAGGACGGACAGGCCACTGCTCTAAGGCGTTTATCCCAGCTGTTCCCTCTGCCTGGAATGTTGTCCCCCAAGATCCACAGAGCTAACTCCTCATCTCCTTCCTGTCTTTAGGTAAATGTTATCTTCACCAAGGATTACCTTATGACCTATTTAGAACTGCAACCCATCCTACTATCTCACCAGTATTCCCCAACTCCTTATCCTCTTTTGTTTTTCTAGCACTTATCATCTTCTAACATGACATATTTTATTTACTTTTATAGGGTTTACTGTTTGTTTTCTCCCTCTAGAATGTAAGCTCCATTAAGACCAGGTTCTTCGTGCATTTTTCCCCCCTCTATTATTTCCCAAATGCCTAGAACAGCTTCTGGGACATAACAGGTGATTGATGAGTGTTTCTTCAACAAACGACTGAATCTTAGGAGGCACAGAAGGAGCTACATAATATACAGCAACCCCCAACTTAACTCCTACAACCACAAATGGGAGGGAGAGACCAAGAGATCTAACAAGATCAATAAAGTCAGGGTGCTCTGAGGTGGGGAATGTTTAATGGAAGATTTTTTAAATAAAGATGTTATTAGGACTATCTATTAGGTATCAGATGATCACCACAGCCTAGCAATGTGAGGTCATCCACCGGATGATTAACACTGGAGAATGTAGACCAGCAGCTGGGTAAAATCCAGAAGCTGCTCAAACTATGCAAAGACAATAACACATGACACTACTCACTTCCTGAACTGAGCCTTGGAACTACTTTATGGCTCTGTAAATAGGTGCCAAATTATACCACAGATGGTAAAGGTTTCATTGATGTAGGACTTTACAATCAATGCCAAACCACAGCCAGCACTAAAAGAGTTAATTTCCTAGACTGACAAGTTTGAGGGCCTTGCTGGTACTGTGGACTTTTTTTTCATTTGTTTTTCTCATACTACTCAGGAAACTTACAGGAGGAAATTCTTCTGAATTACAAAGCTTGGAAATATTTTTCAATACTGACATTTATCCTTCATCCAGCCAATATTATCGAAGGCCCACAAAGACCGTGAAAAGTACCAGGAACATGGCAAACATGACAGGCCCCTCCCTCACTGAGTTCACAGTTTTAAGGGAGAAGAGAGAGAGATGTTGCCAAAGCAACTACCAGTGGGATGAGTGACACAAAGACGCAGAGTGGTACTGATGGATTTGGGAGGAGAGAGGGGCAGCAGGAACAGACCTTAGGCAGAGGTGAAAATGCCAGACCACTGAGGGCCTCAGTCCATGCTAAGGGCTTTATAGACTCTAGCCTCTGGGCTATGGGAAACCTTGGAAAGGTTTGGAGGAGAGTCATCAATATTTTGTTTTTAAAAATATTAATCCATATCAATCCAGCTTTAGTTTAGAGAATGGGCAGCAAGAATGAACTTGGAGAGGCCGCTTGAGCAAAAAATCCTCCTTGGAGAATGGTTGTAGTAGTCAGGATGGAAGAAATGGGCAGAATTGAGAGAACATTTTAAAAACACAACTGGTAAGACTTAATGGCTGATTATCTTTGGTGGGTGAGAAAAAGTATACGTCAAGAATTTCTGGTTTGACCAAATTCTTCTAGAATGAAGGGCTCTTCATAAATTTTTTTTTATTTTTGATTTTAGAGAGAGGGGAAGGGAGAAAGAGAGGGAGAGAAACATGGATACAAGAGAGAACTGTCAACTGGTTGCCTTCTGCAGGCACCCCAACCAGGGACTGAACCCACAAACCAGGCAAGTGCCCCAACCAGGTATCCAACCGACGACCTTTTGGCTTGTGGGAAAATGACCAACCAACTGAACCCCAATGGCCAGGTCACCTCTTCATAAATTTTAACAGACAAAAAAAATAATAAGTCAACCTATGCTTGCACAGGAAAGTTGCCTGAAAGTTGTTAATAAAATGAGCAATTGATGGATTTAAAAGTTTTAAGATTTTACATTTACTTTAGAAACTGTTCTCAACAAAATAACTGGACTGAGAATCCTCTTAACTGTTTTTAGATATTTATAACATTCCATCTATAGGAAGATACATATAAACATATATTAAAATTACTGACAACTGGATTGAGAATTCAGATTTCTGGCTTTAATTTCATCATTCATTTTTTAAAAATAGAAATTAAAAATTAATTATGTTCTGTTCTTTACAGTTCGATGTGTACATGTTAAACACTACTGAATTCTAGGTTCAGGGTCCTGATGCATGACTGACCGATGGCTGTTCTCTTCCTCCTCTTGATAGTTCTTGCCAAATTAAATGCAAAAGTATTCCTCTCAAAAATGTTTCTGAAATTAGGTAGCAAAAGGGCTTTCTCTCCAAAGAGTAACACTCACAGACCTGGGAGCACTGACATGCATAACTCCACTAGAGGCTTTTCAAAAGGCATCATAATGGAAGGGATTCTCCTAAGTCATTGACAACTTATTAAATATAGTACCTTTGAACACTAGTCTCCTGTTCAAGCCTTGTTTCCAAAGAGGAAATCAGATTTTGTTCTCATTTTTAAGTCACACCTGCGCTGGAACATCACCCACTTGTAGAAATGAAAATTTTCTGTACTTACAATACCATACTAATAACTTACTTAATGTAAATTCAGTTTCAGGGAAGCCAAAATTATCTAGGTCCAGCCATCCAGGGGTAGCATTTAATCTGTTCACTGTACAATAAATGTCATTTCAGAAAAAATATAGGAACAAAATGAAAATCCAGTCTGCACCTAAAAACAAATCAACCTAAAAACGTACCAATACCATAAATCAGTCTAATCCACGAAACCCAGAAAATTCAAATCCCTAATGCGTGAGTCTCGTCCTGATTTAACTTCTAGACATTCGTGCCCTCATCGTAAACAACAGGATAATAAGAAATAAAGACCACCACCACCATCATCTTTAATTTTAAAAGTGAATAGGCCCACCACTACAGCCTACTTTCTGGCTGTCGCTATCCATGAAGCTCTGCCAAAGGATACATTCTCCAAGTGGAGGACAGGCTCCTTCCCTCTTTATATGCGAGAGGGACTGAAAATGTTTCCAGGTTATAAAAGAGAAAAGACAACAGTCGCAGATAAGGCTGGGGCAGGAAAAGCTGCTCCATGGCAGGAATCCAGACCCAGGTAAGGAAAGTCAAGAAGGGAAAAACCCAACGAGGTCTGAGAAAGAAAAAAAATGGGCTCCTGACAAAGTCTGGCAGGGGAATGTGGAGAAGGAAGACAGGAGCCGGATGGAGTTGACTGGTGGTGGAATCAAATAAGGGTAGGTAGGGGCAGAGGATGCGGAGGGCTTAGAGGACAGGTAGATGCGGCGGGAGAGGCCCACAAGAGAGGGAGGGAGATACCACCAGCCTGGGCTTCGGAGAATGGGGGACGGGAAGAGAGGTATCCTCACCTTGGCTTTAGTCCGGCTGGCCTTGGCCTTGGGACGGCGAGTGGGTCTCACAGCCTCAGCCATAGACCCCACGGCGGCGTCCGCGTCGCTGTTTGTTTTTGTCAAACCCCTGCTGCTTCCCACAACCTACCCCGTGCGGCCCCTGACTGTCACATGATCAAATCTCCACCACTCCCAGAGAAGGGGCGGCAACTCGGAGCCTCTACGGTCTGCAGCGTAGGACAAACCACTCCTGAGTCCTTTTCCCGGAGGACAGTGGCCCCGCCTCCTTCTGTCCAGGCCCCGCCCGGGTGCCCTGGTTCTCTGTACCTCCAGGCTTGTGGTTTCCAGCTGGGCAGGAGGGTGGGGAGCGGGTGGGAATCACGCGACTGACAGGTGGCATCACAAGCACATCTCAACCACATTGGCTTAAAGGAATCCAAGGAGAAGTGATTGTCAATCTTGTTCAGATAAACAGATCAAGTTAGCCTAAATCTCTAGTTTGTGCTTAGGAAAAGGAGAGCTTGTCTTTTCGGGTGTAATGAAGATTAGATGGGATAACCTTCTGAAAGGAGCTTGGTAGTGACAGGCATGTCAGAAAATAGTAGTTATTTTCATCACTGTACAAATTCCCAGGCAGGAAAGAGAAGTCTGTCCTGAAGAAGAGAGAAAAAAAGCAGTAAGACGAGACCCATAAAAATATTCTTAGTATAAATTTTACACATCTTCATTTAAAAATTCCAGATGTGGCAAACTTGGCACCATTTCCCTTTCCCAGCTCTACAATTTTTTTCCAAAAAAAAGCCCTTCAAAGCCCTTAGTAACTCTTAAAATACTAAATAATTTGCCTTTTTGACATTTTAATTTTTGCTTTGTTGTTGTTAAAGTAATTTGCTTACATATTTGTGTCTGTCATCCAGGCTAGAATATAAAATAAAATCCTCAAGGGCAGTGTTCTTTGTTTTTGTTCCTTGAGGCGTCCCAAGTGCTGCTAGAACACTGGCCAGCGCATAGCACATGCTCAATTAACATTTGATGAATCAAAAATGAGTGTGAGTTGTTTTGTCTGATGGTGGAGTAAGATAGTTGGTGGGGTATGAAGGAGGAAAAAATTTTAAAAATACTTTGTAGCCACTGGTAGCATACTCCACCTAGAATGAAAAAATCCAGGAATATGGCATGAGAAATAGAAAGGACTTCAAGTGTGCAGTCTGGACAGGGTCTTGTTGAAGAGCTAGTTAAACATGTAAATTACAATTTTATGTATTTTGATGCCAAATCTTCAACAACAAAAAAGTTATCAAGCTACTAAGAATATAAATGCACCTTTTATATTCTGGGGTGGCGGGGAGGTGTATAAAGTGTATATATAAAATTATCATGGGCAAGACCTGGCCAATACTAACAAAATCTTTATATCACCATTACCGTCCACAATTTTTGCTGGTGTTTCTTCCAATCTAGAACTCTCTAGAGTTCTAGAACTCTAGAACTCTCTCTGGCCTTTCCTTTCCAATTCAGATCCTTCTTGGCCTTTAATGTTCTCTAAGTGCCAGTCACTACTTAACAGAACTGAACTGGCCCTATCTTCACTCTGCACACCTGACAGCTTAGTTGGGAAGCAGACAAAATGTACACATGAAGTGCAAAAATATATCACTGCCTATGGGGTAGAGGAGGCATATTTTACATTGATAAACTACATGTCTTAGACCTTAGTAGACTAGTGTAAGAAGTTATGCTTATTAGTGAGTTCAGGCAAGAGAAGAAATCAAAATATATTTCATACTGCAGTTTTTAAGGGATTTAAGTCATAAATGGAACCATTTGTTCAACAAAGTTTGGTTTATGTAATCTGAGTTTACCAAATGTTAAAGTTACACCTTGAAAGTGGTTATTTAAATGTATTAATTAGATTTTTAAATAGAATGTTAAGATTTATGAAGATAACTTGAAACTTAAAAAAAACTAAAATTTAAAATGTGACCCAGAGACATTGAAATAAAGAACAAACTGACAGTAACTAGAAAGGATGGGGGAGGTGTATAAAAGGGGAAAGAGGAAGGGCCTTCAAGGAACATGTATAAAGGGCCCATGGACAACGACAACAGGGAGGTAGGATCAAGGGTGGGAGGTGGGGGTAGGTGCAGCAGGGGGAAGTGGTCGTGGGAAAATGGAGACAACTGTAGTCGAACAATTTAAAAAATGCAAAAATTAAAAAAAAATTAAAATCTGAAAAAAAGAATTACAAATAGGTAGTTACAGACTAGCCATGGGGATATAAAGTACAGTATAGGAAATGGAGCAGCCGAAGCACTTATGTGCATGACCCGTGGACACAGACAATGGTGTGGGAATGGCCTGAGGAAGTGGGAGGTGTTGGGCGGGGGTGGGGGGGCAAAGGGGGAAAAATCAGTACAACTGTAATAGTATAATCAATAAAATATAATTTAAAAACTTAAAAAATAAAAATAAAATAGCCACATTTGAAAAGGAAAAACTAACGTGTATGACTTACATACACTGAAATTTTTTCAATAATTTAAAAGATTAATTACAAAAAAAATAATGGCAAGTGACTTTTCTATAAATAAATGCTTTCTGCAGTCACTCTTTAAAAAAAAATCACTTTGACGCCCAGCTGGTGTGGCTCAGGAAATTGATCACCAGCCTGCAAATGGAGGTTGCTGGTTCAATTCCAGGTTGGGCACAAGGCTGGGTTGCAGGCCAGGTCCTCAGTTGGGGGTGTGCAAGAGGAAGGAGGGAACAGATCGATGTTTCTCTCACAGATCAATGTTTCATCTCCATCCCTTCCCTCTCTCTAAAAATAAATTAAAAAATATTTTTAAAAATCACTTTGGTAGCAAGCAGTGTTAATTACTGGCCTAATTAGCTATGAGGGCTTTGCTACTATTGATTCCTGACTGGTAGTAATAATCTGCCGAGGTGCGGCAGCAGCAGAGTCTAGGGGTCCGAAGGTCGCGAGGGGGTAAGGCGTTGGCGCTGAGAGACAGAATAACTACGTGACTCAAAGGACGGTGAAATTTCTGCTCCACTTTAACTGTGTAGCAAGCAATATTTTATACTTCTATTTTTGGCAGAGATTAGCGCTTTGTGGTTACAGCTTTTTGCGTAAGTGGGTCAGTTTTAGAATTAATCATACAATTAAAGTCTGGTGACATCTGATAATATTAGGGAAAATATTTTAACTTTTAATATGATAGCTGTTTTAATTATATTTTTGGCTTGTGTTTAAGTTTCGGTTAGTAACAGTATTTTAGTTCCTCATCAGTGGGTCTTAGTAACTGCTTTACTATAGAAACCTTTTGTTTCTTAGTTAATATACACTAGGAGGTCTTGCCCGTGCCAAGCGTTCTCTGAAACTAAGACTTTTGTAAGGTATATGTTGCCCCTTAATATTTACTACTCTAACTGTCTATTTATTATACACTCTTGTAAGGAACGGGAGGGTCAGTGGGTTTGGGAAACCTTTTGGAGGCTTTTTCCTCCCTTTAGGTGGATACTATAACCTTCCTCTGATTAAATAAGCAGAACCATAAAGTCCTATGACCGTTGGTAGGGGCGTACGTGTTGGTTTTCCCTGGACTAATTTCTCCCCTCGGGGGGTCAGAGTGGGGAGACTTTTCCTGACTTAATTTCACTGCTCGGGATATTATATTTGTGCTTGGTCACTTACTTCCTCCTGTATGGGGGAAGTTTGAGGGGGTTTAGTTTGGACTGTTGTGGGACCTTTTTCTGACTGTGTTGTGGTCTCAATAAATTCCCAAGTTATGCCCTCGGGAGAGTTAGCCTCCAGTCCTTCCCTGAGAACCAAGTGAATCATCAAGCAAAGCAATGAGCCACAAATTAAAATAGTAGTTATAATTATTAATATAATATATTTTAATTTCTCCTTGTGATTTATGCCACGTCCTTTCCTCGAGGGATGGTCTCTCTTGAGCCCATCCCTCCACCACCTCTGGACTCTTGTCAGACGATCTGGCTTGGCAAGGACGTGGCAATAATCATTTCCTGAGCTCTTACTATCAACCAAAGACTGTTCTGAGTACTTTTCACATAACTCATTGGATTTTCATAACAACCCTACAAAGTCAACAATTTTATTGTTCTCATTTTATAGGCAGGGACTGAGACTCAGAGAGATTAAATTATTAGTTTAAAGTCACACAGCTAGTAAATGGTAGAGCTGGGATTTGAACCAATGCAATTGTACCATATAAATGGACTCTTAAGGACTTCTGGCCAAGATGGAGGCATATGTAGACACATTTTGCTCCTCACACAACCAAAAGGACAACAACAAATTTAAAAACAAACAAAACTGCTAGAAACTTGAACTGGAATGGAGTCCAACAACCAAGGAGTTAAAGAAACATTCACTGAGACCAGTAGGAGGGGTGGAGACGAACAGCTGGGCGGAGGGTAGAGAGGACTCACAGCAAGGCAGCAGCTGGAGGACCTGGGTGATTGAGGCAGCGGGGGTGCAGACCAGGTAGTTCCACATTCATGTGAGGATAAACCAGGAGGAACAACTGGGGAGCAAGACAGACCCCAAAACCCAGTGTTCCAATGTGGGGAATAAAGCCTCAAAGTCTCTGACTGAAAACACCTGTGGGGGCTGAGGTGGCATCAGGAGAAACTCCCAGCCTCATGAGAGAGGTTGTTGGAGAGACCCACAGGGCCCTAGAACGTACACAAGCCCACTCACCCGGGAACCAGCACCAGAAGGGCCACTTTGCTTGTGGGAAGCGGGGGAAGTGACTGACATCTGGCAGAGCGCAGAGCAAGTGGCACTGTTCCCTCTCATATCCCTCCCCGACATACAGGGCCACACAGCAGCCACATGTGTTACCCTGCCTGGTGAACACCTAAGGCTCTGGCCCTTACTACGGAACAGGTGTGCTGAGACAAAGAAATTAGCCCAAATGAAAGAACAGATCAAAGCCCCAGAAAAAAATACAACTAAACAATGAAGAGATAGCCAACGTATCAGATGCAGAGTTCAAAATTCTGGTAATCAGGATGCTTACAGAAATGGTTGAGTATGGTTGCAAAATAGAGGGAAAAGTGATGGCTATGAAAAGTGAAATAAAGGAAAATGTACAGGGAACCAACAGTGATGGGAAGGAAACTAGGACTCAAATCAACAGTTCAGACCAGAAGGAAGAAATAAATATTCAAACAGAACAGAATGAAGAAAGAATAATTCACATTCGAATCATAGGTGTGCCAGAAGGAGAAGAGGAAGAGCAAGAAATTGAAAACTTATTTGAAAAAATAATGAAGGAAAATTTCCCCAATCTGGCAAAGGAAATAGATTTCCAGGAAGTCCAGGAAGCTCGGAGAGTCCCTAGGAAGTTGGACCCAAGGAAGCACACACCAAACCACATCATCATTCCATTAGCCAAGATTAAAGATAAGGAGAGAATCTTAAAAGCAGCAAGAAAAAAGGAAAGATTTACCTACAAAGGAGTTCCCATCAGACTGTCAGCTGATTCCTCAAAAGAGACCTTATAGGCAAGAAGGGGCTGGAAAGAAGTATTCCAAGTCATGAAAGGCAAGGACCTACATCTAAAATTACTCTATCCAGCAAAGCTTTCATTTAGAATGGAAGGGCAGATAAAGTGCCTCCCAGATAAGGTCAAGTTAAAGGAGTTCATCATCACCAAGCCCTTGTTATATGAAATATTAAAGGGACTTTTCTAAGAAAAGGGAAATTAAAAATATGAACAGTAAAATGACAACAAACTCACAACTATCAACAACTGAACCTAAAAAAAAACTAAAATAAACTAAGCAAACAACTAGAACAGGAACAGAATCACAGAAATGGAGATCACATGGAGGGTTATCAGCAGGGAGTGGAAGGAGAAAGAATGTGGGAAAAGTTACAGAGAATAAGAAGCATAAATGTTAGGTAGAAAATAGACAGGGGGAGGTTAAGAGTAGTATAGGAAATGTAGAAGCCAAAGAACTTACATGTACAACTCATGGACATGAACTAAGGGGAGGTGGTTGGGCAGGGCAGGGCAGGACAGAGGGAATAAAGGAGGGGAAATGGGACAACTATAATAGCATAATCAATAAAATATATTTTAAAAAACAAAAAAATAAGTGAACTTTTAAGATAGGAAGCCAGGCTTAGTCTCTTCATGTTTACAATACTCTATACTTATACACCAAGGCCAAGATGAATATCAGAAATATTTTATTTAAAAGATACTGGGTTATTCATAATAGTCACAATGTTGGCTATTGGATATTGCATTTATTTTTTTCTTCAAAAGTTTCTCTAATAGTTTTATTTTTGTAATAGTTTTAAGTTATAATATTCTTAAATGTGTCTACAAACAATGTAGAAGTGCCTATAATAAAAAGTTAACAGGATCCTTGCCCTAGAGTTAACTATTATTAACAGTATAGGGTGCATCCTTTCAGGATTTTTCTGCCCATGTACAAATATCACACTCTGAAATACTCAGTGTATGTATTACCTGTGACCTTCTAATTTATAAATCTTGGAGATGTTTCCTTGTAAGGACAGATAGCTCTATTTTATTTTTCTTTAATTAAATGTTACATGACTTTATTTAAACTTTCTGATGGCCATTAAGTTATTTCCAACCTTTCCACTAATAAAAACAATGCTTACAAGTGAGTACACTTATATATTTTTGTGCATGTGTAATTCCATAAGATAGATGCCTAGATGTGAAATTGCTGCTCACAGAGACATTCTCATTTTTATTTTTTATTTTTCGGCAGTTTTATAACTTTATTTGGCAATCAGCTGTTAGTTCTTATCCACATTAACTGTTTGTAGATTTTTGAAAGCGGTGACAGGTACATAGGTGACCGAGAAATAGAGCTTGTGGTGAATCTTCATCCTCTTTGTGTTTTCTAGACAACCACACCGGGATACGGTAGGGGACATGCCTTATTCCTGCGGCCCAGAAGGCTTTGTTGAGCCTGGTGTCGATGCGCACAGCTGGAGTTCCTCTCTCCTAATGGCAAATTTCTGGATCTCTTTGAGGGCCTGAGGGGCGTGCTTCCTGAAAGCCACACCTATGGATGTGCTTGTGGATGTTGATGGTGTACTCTCTGGTCACTGCTTCGTTGATGGCGGAATGGCCCTTCTTCTCGCCACCCTTCCCTGTGGGAGCCATTATGCCAGGCTCAAGTGGGAAAGCTTTCATTTTTAATGTTAGTAAATATTTACCAAATTTCCTTTCAATGGGTTACATTAATTTTTACTACGACTTTCAGAATTTAAAATAGTTTTTAATCTCAGAAAAATCCTCATCAATTAAAAACAAAAAACCAGGCATCCAGGGAAGGAGTATAAATTCATATACCATATTAAGCACCCCAAAATGTAACATAGCCAGGATTCCTCAGTCAGCCAGCATCAGGAACACTGCTTGTCCAAAGGGGTTCAGGGAAAGCTGATGAACTCCAGAAGGAGTTCCCCGTGGTCACAAATGTGCTCACAAAATTGGATTCCAGAATCTCTGTGGCCATCTGGTGGCAGCTCTGCAATAATGAAACCTCCTGTGACAGGATTTCCAAGAAGTCATTCATTTTATAGTTAATTACTTCCTCTGCATCAGTGGTCCCCAACCTTTTTGGCACCAGGAACAAGTTTCATAGAAGGCAGTTTTTCCACAGACTGGGGTGGGGGCAATGGTTTCAGAACAATTCAAGTGCATTACATTCTAGCTCACCTCCTGCTGTGCAGCCCAGTTCCTAACAGGCCTGGACCGGTACTGGTCTGCAGCTCAGAGGTTGAGGCACCCCTGCTCTACATCTTTCTGTAGGAGGCATTATGTCATCATTCATGTTACTAAATGAATTTTTAAGTTATTAAAAATCATGTTATTTCTAAATTATTTCAGTTTCTTGAGACAATTAGCTGACAGTGCAAGAAATCACCAAAAACACCCAGACAACATTTTTTTTAAGACTCTTGTGTAGAGGGGATCTCTTCTCTTAATAGACTTCAGCTTCCACAGGAAGAAAAACATGTAAAACTTGTTTTTTTCCTATTTTTCCTTTCATAATCTTACCTGCTAAGAAAAAAAGTTTAAATTGGTCC